>JAQNBH010000007.1:33134993-33219993 GCA_028752905.1 Cladorhizidae sp. MBARI D1340-BT2 | reverse complement strand
TTCCAATTGGAGTGCTTGGAGGGGAGGCATCTTGGTTCCTTCGGGAGTTAGCTGGCCGTCTCAAAGCAAAGTGCAACGAACCACGTTCCCATCACGTTCCCATCATTTTCTCCTCCAGAGAATTTCTATTGCAATCCAGCATGGGAACACTGCAGCAGTATTACTTAATTAGCTAGCTAGTTCTTTATTTTATTATTATTATTATTATTATTATTGTTATTGTTATTATTATTGTTATTGTTATTGTTTATTATTATTATTATTATTATTATTATTATTATTATTATTATTATTATTATTATTATTATTATTATTATTATTATTATTATTATTATTATTATTATTATTATTATTATTATTATTATTATTATTATTATTATTATTATTATTATTATTATTATTATTATTATTATTATTATTATTATTATTATTATTATTATTATTATTATTATTATTATTGTTGTTGTTGTTGTTGTTGTTGTTGTTGTTGGTTTTTGTTGTTGTTATTATTATTATTATTATTGTTGTTGTGGTGGTGTTGTTGTTGTGGTTTTGGTTGTTGTTGTTGTTATTATTATTATTATTATGATGATGATGATGATTATGATTATGATTATGATTATTATGATTATTATGATGATTATGATGATTATTATGATTATTATGATTATTATGATTATTATAATTATTATTATTATTATTATTATTATTATTATTATTATTATTATTATTATTATTATTATTATTATTATTATTATTATTATTATTATTATTATTATTATTATTATTATTATTATTATTATTATTATTATTATTATTATTATTATTATTATTATTATTATTATTATTATAATGATTATTATTATGATTATTATTATGATTATTATTATGATTATTATTATGATTATTATGATGATTATTATGATGATTATTATTATGATTATTATTATTATTATTATTATGATTATTAATTATTATGATTATTATGATTATTATTATTATGTCAGACATTTGTAAGAACATATCCAAAAAGACTTTTTAATGCTTCTTTGTTTGACTAAATGTTTATAATTGTACTTATCTGTGATTGTAAAAAATTGATGTGCTAAATTAAAGGGTATGTTTTTGGGTGTATTTTTGTGGGGTAGCTTACAACTTCCTCCTATCATAATAACCTAGATCTGCCCATGCACAAACATGTGCTATCTAGCACCTTGCTTTCTAGTACCCAGCATAAAATCATCTTATGTTTGGAGAGGTAAAGGGAAGGTGACCCGGAGATGACATGAAACTGTGGAAAGTGGAATGAGAGGGGACATTGACATCTCAACCTCTAGCAGAAGCAGGGTATTCTATATCTACACATACACACACATACAGACATGCATGATTCCATACCGAATACTGTCACTGTGAACACAAGAATCAAAAAAGAAATCAAACGAAGCTTCTCAAGTGTAGCACAACCAGTTAGATAATCCCTTACCATTTATAATCTGATACAGATTTTTGTGTTTGCCCGAGTAAAATATTTCTTCCGGAGTAAAGTATCTTCCAGAGTAAAGTATCTTCTAGAGTAGAGTATCTTCCAGAGTAAAGCATCTTCCAGAGTAAAATATCTTCCAGAGTAAAGTATCTTCCAGAGTAAAATATCTTCCAGAGTAACGTATCTTTCAGAGTATAGCATTTCAAGAGTAAAGTATCTTCCAGAGTAAAGTATCTTCCAGAGTAGAGTATCTTCCAGAGTAAAGTATCTTCCAGAGTAAAATATCTTCCAGAGTGAAGTATCTTTCAGAGTATAGCATTTCAAGAGTAAAGTATCTTCCAGATTAAAATATCTTCCAGAGTAAAGTATCTTCCAGAGTAAAGGTCACAGCAGCATCTCCAAATCTTCCTCTCCATTTCAGGGATGCAACTTGATAACATGTGTCAATTTTGTAAGAATATAAGCTAAAATGGACCATTGAGCGGTGTCACAAATAGAGCTGCATACAGTTAGATAGATGCAATATACTTGAAGCTTTGTGTGTGAACTAAGCAAATGAGCTATGCTGCAGCTTTTATGCTCAAAGTTGTTGGAGTTGCAGAGAGGTCTGCAAACAGGAGAGGTGAAAGGAAGTACAGAGAAAGCAAAAAGCTAGCAGCAAGACTAGAGAAGAAGACTTGAGCTGACAATATTACCAACACCTGCCAGAGCACATTGAAATGGGACAGAGCTCCATCTAGCTCCTGCTGGATACCACATTTGGTGTGTGTCATATACTCTGGTAAATACGGTAGGTGAAAAATGGAAATCTCATAATTCATTTCATTAACTAACAATACGATTACTTCACCTGCTGCACATGCTCAGGCATCACTTTAGTCTCTATACATCATCTCACCTGCCACATGGAGGTATATGATTGAGAGGTTTTATATTCGCAGAAGGCAACTCCAGAAAGATTTGCGATGAAATTATTCATGGACATTGTAATTTGGAGATATAATCACAACTGCTCAATGTTGTACTGATTGGATTCTAACTGTGACCACCACCAATATTAAATTCCTCGAAAAAATATCGCTACCTAGTGTTCGATTAACACTAGAAGAAGGGCACACCTACATTACTTGAGTATGTATATCGCATCACATATTCTGCTAGCATTAGAGGCAGGGCCAGCCTCAGGAGATGGTGTTGGGGTAATGGATAACTCTGCAGAAGGAATAGCAAGAGCTTCGGATGGCTGGTTAAAATCCTCTCACCAAATAGGAGAGGAAGCATTCAGAATCTCCTGCTCCAGCAATGTAAGAAAACTGAAGCAGTTAGTCATCAATATATCAACATAACACCATATTTACTCCCTCAGGGTTTAGATATTCATGGCGTTTGGTAAAAAGGGGGGTGTTTCTCCACCAGAATTTATTTTCATGGTCCATAATATAATTTTATATTTCTTGGGGAAGGGAAATATATGTGCCCTTTTCACCACCACCCCCTACCCATCCATCTTGGGGGAAATCCTGTTTTTTCCCTTCAAGCTGGCAAACCCAACTAAGATGACTGCTCCAACAATAAACGTTTTTTCTCTTCATTGTTTAAGTGGGTAAGGATGTCAACACACTATTATATATAATATAAAATTGGACTGTACATAGTTACAATGATGGCAAACAATAGACCTACATCCATCCATGCTATAGTCCTCAGGACGAAGAGTGCTGGGGGGGGGGCTAACATAATTAAAAATAATAATAATCCATAAAAGCTGGTTGTTAAGCAGGTATCTATATGGACTACTGGTCAAACCCTCAAAGTTGTAAGATATTTCTAATGGCCTTAGCTTTCCCCCTCTTTCCTCAGTGCTAGTAATTTTGTTATTAACAGCCTGTGTGCTTTCAAATGAAATGCTGAGTGCCATCTCTATAGGCACATTTTCTTAGAAGATGCACCTAGCAACATCAAGGTCATTCTCACTTCCAGGGTTTGTGGCAGGACTACTGTCTCCACTGGGCCTTGTAAACAGGGGCACTAATTTGGTCAGTGGTTTGTCAAAAGAACTTGGCTTTGACAAACCACTTAACTCTGACTAACAGGTTTAGGGAGACCCCAATCAGACTGCATGACATTGATACTTATCTATGGTGTATGTTAGATAAGGTACAGAAATTGGCTGCACATATTATAATGCCACCAGGTGATTAAGTTGTGGTAAGTAAATTGGCTGCACATACTGTGTTAATTAGTTAATGCCACCAGGAGAACTAATCTCATTAAGTCACCTTCTAATTGCCATTACTTGACAATGCTTGCATTTTAAATTTTTTGAAATACTCTTTATTTCAGAGCACTACAAAAGACATTAAAAATAGAAAGAAAGAAATTGAGTGAACTGTGGCAAAGTCATGGTCGCACAATCCCCAAATAGGGTGGTGCTGCAGTTCTCGAGTGACCTTGATGTTGCTGGATGTGTCTTCTAAAAATTTGGTTTACAGAGACATTCAACATACCATTTGAAAGCACACAGAATAAGCAAAAATTTGGTGATAAAATTATCTACACAGAAGAAAGAAAGTGAAAGTTATGGTGATTACAAAGTTTTGGTTTTTGCCATTAGTTCCCCACTACCATACACACACAGAACACATTAAAAAAGGCTAAAAAATCTGTACTAACCTATTGCTAAGCAGTAAAACATTAGAAAACTGCACTGAGGGTGTGTATATACAACATTAGGAAGCTGCACTGAGGGTGTGTATATACAACATTAGGAAGCTGCACTGAGGGTGTGTATATACAACATTAGGAAGCTGCACTGAGGGTGTGTATATATAACATTAGAAAGCTGCACTGAGGGTGTGTATATACAACATTAGGAAGCTGCACTGAGGGTGTGTATATACAACATTAGGAAGCTGCACTGAGGGTGTGTATATATGTCAGACATTGACTCCTATATTATGTATGATAAAGATTATTACTCCGTGAACGACCAGGAAGCCTTCAGAGTCGAATACGGGAGTACTGATTGGTTGAACAAGTCCGTGCCCGCGCATGGTGAAGAGTAACTATGAGAAACCAAAGAAGGAGCGAGGAGCGAGCGAACAGAGATAGCGAGTTTTAGACGTATAGCGTAAACTGAGCTAGTTTAGCTTTGAGACATACTTATTGGTTTGAGACTAGTGTATGATTATTTAGCACTATTTATTTATGTTTATATTGTTAAAGTATTTAAACCTACAGCTCTTAATTATACTCTTCGTGAGTGGGAGACAGCAGGAAAGCTGATTTTGGCTTAGACAGAGTTTTGTTGTTTAGGCGTCGCAGGATACTAGACTACTTAGAGATAGTAGAAGTATTTGCCTGACAGTGGTGGCAGCGGTATTCTCTTAGTGACAGAGAACCCGACAACAGTTTAGCTAGTCTGTAATAGTGTACAGGGGAAACAACTCAGGCTAGGCCTAGAGAGTTTGTGAAACCAAACCCCTAGTCAGCTAGGCTAGTATTGTTTTCGTTTTTTTGTTGTACATTTGAAAAAATATTATTTTTAGTGTGTTGAGGTTGTCATGTCAGAAGAACGACAACATAGAGAATCTCGTCGTCTTCGGAACACCAATCCAGAGACTCTGCCCCCTCTAGAGTCTATCTCTGACACAAACGAACCCTTAGATCGATTTATGGCTCAATGGCTCCAAATGGATCAACGGAGAACAGAGAGGGAGGAACAGAGGCATGAGGAGGATAGACGACAAGCAGCCCAGCAACAAGAGAGGTTGTTTCAACATATGTTCGAGTTTCACAGACCATCAGTGGTTGAGCCACCTCCACCCACTCCTAAACTAACTCTGCAGAAATTTCAGGAGGGCGTGGATGACATGGGTGCTTTTCTGCAAACGTTTGAAGTCACGGCTCAGGCAGGACGATGGCCAGAAGAACAATGGCCTGTATTCCTCCGAAGCTCACTATCCGGAGCAGGGATGACGGCTATATCAACCCTAAGCTCAACAGAACAAAATGACTATCAGATCATTAAAAGCACTCTACTAGCAACATACCAAGTCACTACAGAAACATACAGAAAGAGGGTTTTTGAGAAGACTTTTGATGGAAGCAACTCTGATGCCTGGTTAAGGGGGCACCAACAAAATTTCCATCAGTGGATCAACTCATCCGAAAAAGGGGCTGAGACTTTGATGCTGATGGAAGTAACCCTGAAAAAACTACCACGGTGGCTGGAGATACAAATGAGAAACTTAGATCCTAGCACCTACGAGGAGTTGAGTGAGGCAATTGTGAGGCATCTAGGAAATCAAAGGAGAGAACCAGATGTACCCAGACAATCTGATAGAACGAACAAATTTAGACCAAGAGAGAGCTCAGAGAGTAACACTCCTACTCACCTACGAGTACCAAATTCAAGACGACTAGAGGTAAACCGATCCCCACCAACAAGTGGAGATTCTAGCAGACATTCTCCCCGAGATCTAAGCCAGATCGAGTGTTTTCGTTGCGGCAAGAAAGGCCATCTAAGAAGGGATTGTAGAGTGAAACTTGAAAAGGTTTACCTCACAAGCACCCCTGATGGAAGTAAGACTTTGCCTAAATGGACTCGTAGGGTGAAGGTCAACGATAGATCCATTCTTGCCTTTCTAGACACAGGCTGCTCAAAATCAATTGTCCACCCTAGATGCATTCGAAAATCGGACTTCCTTGATTGGAAGATACCTTATACTACTGCCAGCTCTAAGAAGACATGGTTTCCAGCAGCCAAGATCCAGCTGCAAGTGGAGGAAAAGTGCATTGAGTTAGCAGTAGGGGTATCTCCCCACATTGGAATCGACATGTTAATGGGACGAGATATTCCTCATTTTCAGAGGTTTCTGAAAGAGGAGCTGGACACTGAAGTAGAGTTAACCCCAGTTCATGAAGAAAGAAAGCAGACAACGCTGGCACGTGAGGAAGTGGTAATGATCACAACCAGAGCACAAGCAGAAAAACAAAGCCAACTCAGGCAGAAAGAGGAACAGCAACAAGAGTATGACAACCCAGTTATCCAACCAGTGGAACTAGAAGATGAGCTAGAAGAAGATGTTGACATGAAAAGTAGTACTACAACCCTAGACCAGAACACAGAAGAAGATGAATCAATTTTTGAGACAGTATCTCTGGAGAAACTAAGAGTACTACAAAAACAAGATCCTGCGCTAAATAAAACCAGAGAAAAAGCTAAAGAGGGAAGCAGTCTTTTCTTTTGGGAGAATGAATTACTGATGAGACAGCCCTATCACCAGAATGGGAAAAAGCTCATTATCGTTCCCAAGGCAGCCCGTACTCGAATTCTACAAATGGCCTACAACTCTCCCGTGGCAGGACATTTTGGCCTGACCAGAACTCTTGAAGCTATCAGGACCAGGATGGATTGGCCAGGTATTGCTAAAGATGTAGGAATAATGTGTAAATCATGCCCTGTGTGTCAGAGAGCTGGACCAGCAGTAGCAGGTAGAGGACCATTGCATCCCCTACCTATAATGGAAGCACCCTTTCAATGCATTGCCATGGACATATTTGGGCCTCTTAAAAGAACAACTGCCGGGAATAAATATGTCCTTGTTATAATGGATTATATGACCAAGTGGCCAGAGGCTTTTCCTCTACGTAATATGACAGCAGAAACAGTGGTTAACTGTTTAATTGAATTGACCTCTAGACTTGGGGTACCTCAAGAAATATTAACTGACAATGGCACTAAATTTGTATCAAAGACCGTTAAACAGTTTTGTGAGATGACAGGGATCCATCAGATCAGGACCTCCCCATACCACCCCAAAATGGATGGTATGGTGGAGAGGTTTAACTCGACAATGAAGAGACTTCTGAAGAAACTGACCTCCACTCATGGAAAGGAATGGGACAAATGCCTACCTTTTGTCTTATGGGCGTACATGGGGACTGTGCACAGCACAACAGGATTCTCTCCATTCCACCTGCTCTTTGGAAGAGAGATGAGCTTACCTTTGGACGAACTTGCCAAATTCTGGAAGAATAAAGAGGAGACAAATGATGTGAACATGGTAGAGTACATCACAACCCTAAAGGAGAACATACAACTAGTACAGCAAATAGCAAAAGAAAATGAGACAAAGGAAAAAGAGAGTCACAAATATTACCACGACAGGAAAGCAACTCATCGAAAATTCGAAGTTGGAGATTTTGTTCTCGTATTCAGACCCAGGAAAGCAGACAAATTGACTAGCGAGTGGCATGGACCCTACATTGTCACAGAAAAGATTACTCCAGTGACCTATAAAGTAGATTTAGGAACTACAAGGAAGAGGTTCCATGTTTTTCACATCAATGGTATGAAGTCATGGGTGTCACCTACTCCAGCTGTGTTTCTTGCATTGGATGACGAATTAGATGATCACTTCAAGGAAGATTTGAAAGTGGAGAACAAAGAAAAAACCCACCTCTCATTGGAACAGCAGCAACAATTCACACAGTTAAACAAAGAGTATCGGGATGTAATCCAGGATGTTCCTGGGAGGACGAGCTTTGTGGAACATTGTACTGTTACGGGAGATGCTGTACCCACCCGACTGCCTGCTTTTGGTTCAAGGAAGTTATTACCAAGGGAGCAAAGGTATTCTGCTATCGAGCGTGAAGCTCTAGCTATAGTTACAGGAATTTGTAACTTTCGAGTGTACGTAGATGGAATGAAGTTTCTAATCGAAACAGATCACGACCCTCTCACCAAACTCACTGGTATGAAAGATAGTCATGGACGTTTGGGACGATGGGTTTTGGCTTTACAACCCTACAATTTCATAGTAAAACACAAAGCAGGAATAGCCAGCAGAAATGCTGATGGGTTTTCTCGAGAACATGGTTCTCGAGTTAAGGAAAGGGAGATGTCAGACATTGACTCCTATATTATGTATGATAAAGATTATTACTCCGTGAACGACCAGGAAGCCTTCAGAGTCGAATACGGGAGTACTGATTGGTTGAACAAGTCCGTGCCCGCGCATGGTGAAGAGTAACTATGAGAAACCAAAGAAGGAGCGAGGAGCGAGCGAACAGAGATAGCGAGTTTTAGACGTATAGCGTAAACTGAGCTAGTTTAGCTTTGAGACATACTTATTGGTTTGAGACTAGTGTATGATTATTTAGCACTATTTATTTATGTTTATATTGTTAAAGTATTTAAACCTACAGCTCTTAATTATACTCTTCGTGAGTGGGAGACAGCAGGAAAGCTGATTTTGGCTTAGACAGAGTTTTGTTGTTTAGGCGTCGCAGGATACTAGACTACTTAGAGATAGTATAAGTATTTGCCTGACAATATACAACATTAGGAAGCTGCACTGAGGGTGTGTATATACAACATTAGGAAGCTGCACTGAGGGTGTGTATATACAACATTAGAAAGCTGCACTGAGGGTGTGTATATACAACATTAGAAAGCTGCACTGAGGGTGTGTATATACAACATTAGGAAGCTGCACTGAGGGTGTGTATATACAACATTAGGAACCTGCACTGAGGGTGTGTATATACAACATTAGGAAGCTGCACTGAGGGTGTGTATATACAACATTAGGAAGCTGCACTGAGGGTGTGTATATACAACATTAGGAAGCTGCACTGAGGGTGTGTATATACAACATTAGAAAGCTGCACTGAGGGTGTGTATATATAACATTAGAAAGCTGCACTGAGGGTGTGTATATACAACATTAGAAAGCTGCACTGAGGGTCTGTATATACAACATTAGGAAGCTGCACTGAGGGTGTGTATATACAACATTAGGAAGCTGCACTGAGGGTGTGTATATACAACATTAGGAAGCTGCATTGAGGGTGTGTATATACAACATTAGGAAGCTGCACTGAGGGTGTGTATATACAACATTAGAAAGCTGCACTGAGGGTGTGTATATACAACATTAGAAAGCTGCACTGAGGCTGTCTATGTACAACATTAGGAAGCTGCACTGAGGGTGTGTATATACAACATTAGGAAGCTGCACTGAGGGTGTGTATATACAACATTAGGAAGCTGCACTGAGGGTGTGTATATACAACATTAGAAAGCTGCACTGAGGGTGTGTATATATAACATTAGAAAGCTGCACTGAGGGTGTGTATATACAACATTAGGAAGCTGCACTGAGGGTGTGTATATACAACATTAGGAAGCTGCACTGAGGGTGTGTATATACAACATTAGGAAGCTGCACTGAGGGTGTGTATATACAACATTAGAAAGCTGCACTGAGGGTGTGTATATACAACATTAGGAAGCTGCACTGAGGGTGTGTATATACAACATTAGAAAGCTGCACTGAGGGTGTGTATATACAACATTAGAAGGCTGCACTGAGGGTGTGTATATACAACATTAGAAAGCTGCACTGAGGGTGTGTATATACAACATTAGAAAGCTGCACTGAGGGTGTGTATATACAACATTAGGAAGCTGCACTGAGGGTGTGTATATACAACATTAGGAAGCTGCACTGAGGGTGTGTATATACAACATTAGGAAGCTGCACTGAGGGTGTGTATATACAACATTAGGAAGCTGCACTGAGGGTGTGTATATACAACATTAGGAAGCTGCACTGAGGGTGTGTATATACAACATTAGGAAGCTGCACTGAGGGTGTGTATATACAACATTAGAAAGCTGCACTGAGGGTGTGTATATACAACATTAGGAAGCTACACTGAGGGTGTGTATATACAACATTAGGAAGCTGCACTGAGGGTGTGTATATACAACATTAGGAAGCTGCACTGAGGGTGTGTATATACAACATTAGGAAGCTGCACTGAGGGTGTGTATGTACAACATTAGGAAGCTGCACTGCGATGTGAACTAAACCGCTTGTCAAGCTCAGCACGAAGATGGTCCAAAATTGGAACTGTGATAGTTCTTCTAAAGTATTCAGAGGGATTAGATGCTTGCTCTGTGTTGCTGACGACCACATATCCTGGGCATTTATGGTGTAGTCCCCACCTTATTACACATTTCAGAGATCATAATTTCAAACCATCTACTGTGGTAGGAGTCAACATTCTCTCTGACTTGCTTGAGGGATGATATCAAAGTCTTGATCTCAGACACTGCCTGAACTATGTCCTTAGCCTCTTCTTGAAGGCTCATTGTGAGGCCCCTGATGTACAGTAGACACTCATTGGTAATCACAAGAGCACTGATGAACTCTATGGTTGTTATAGCCAGCAAGAGAGTGCTGGCATCTGTCACAGAGTCAGGAGACCACATGCAAGAACCTTCAGCTGAAATGCTCTCAAAACAGGCAACAATGGAGGAGTGAAGTTTCTTAATATGATCGAGAGCATCAATGCATTCAATCATCTTGTTCTGCAGAGATCTTTGATCTTCACCATGTTCGATTCTGGCTGGGTGTTCTTTATAGCTTCTTCCAACTTCTTCTGATGCTTGGGGTGTGCCAAAAAGGAAGATGGACAGTCGCTTCACAATACCAATCATGTTACGGACACTCACTTCTTCGAATGAAGCCACAACTGCCAAGTTCAAACAGTGAGAGGCACAATGGGTGTAAATGGCGAGGGGGTACTGAGAAGTTATTCTAGCTGCAACTCCATTTGTCTTTCCCGGACATGTTGCTAGCTCCATCATAGGTCTGACCACGCATGTTTGATGGATCTAGGTGATTTCTGACAAAACCAAGCATCTTGTCAGCCAATGCTTTGCCAGTATAATGCCACTGTCACATTCTAGAAATGTAATGAGATCCTCTCTGATAGAAGCAGTTTCAGGCTCAACATACCTTATGACAATGCAGAGTTGTTCCTTAGCAATCAGTGACCTCATCTGCAATCAAAGTATAGCAAAGACTGTTACGAACCTTTCTTAAGATTGCATTACGAATGTGGTCACCAAGTATGCTGATTAACTGATTCTGAATGTCAGGGGATGTGTATGTGGCATTTCTAGCTGCACTCTGAAGGTGATCCCGTCAAGATGGTGTCTCCAGCCGGTACGGAAGTTGAGCAAAGCACAAAAGTTGCCATGGCTTGTGCTTGCTGCTTGTGCACCTTCCATATCAGTGCCACTATTACGATGACCACGGAGAGCAATGTTCTACCGACCACACAAGACAATATCTCTATGATAGAGTCTGTTGTTCTGGATTGTTTCTCTTGTTCCTTCTCTCAGTTGAATTAACACACTCTCTCGCTTACCACTCATCCTCTCTATGAAAGCATCACAGACAGCAATGGTATCTTTGTGGTACTCTCTAGCTGCATGGAGATCACGCACTTCATACATTTTCTTGAAGTTGGTAAATGGTGTCTCAACAAACATTCCTTTACCTTTCCATACGTCTATGCTCCCAGCAAAGAGCACACAAGGAAGACAGGACACACCATTTTTTTTGCCAACTGTAAGTCAACCAGCTGTACTTTCTTAAATACCGATGTAGAAAGCCACGACCACCTTCACGTGGAAACTTGTAATCGATATCAAGAGTGAAGTGGTTACAGCAGAAGTCGTACTTTTCATGTTCGGTCAAAGAACTTCTTCTCTTGGCCAAGTAAGCTACATCTATATTAACTACCAATACCTCAGGCTCCTGCTCAATACGAGGATGCTTTTGGGGATGGTGGAAGGGTATCACTGCTCTGATCAGATTCCGAGTCATATTCAAAGAATGGTATAATAATAGAGGAGGTGGCTGTGGTCTCTACTTCAGAAGTTGAGGAACTGGGTGATTCAGGGACCACTGTATTACTGTATGTGTACGTGCAAATATTTTTGTTCATAATTTTGATTGTAAGCTATTGTGAATTTATTTTTATTGTAATCATCATTGAAGTTTATTTACCTTGAGTTTGCAGGTGGTCTTGAAACTTTCTTGAAGAATTTATACAGTGTTTGAGACATCTTTCATGTAGCTTCTTAGCCAGCTGTTCAGCTCCACGTGGTTTCAATAATAGCATAACTGTGGTCAAATCGGAACAGCCACACCCAACCTTTTTGCAGTTGATTTCCGAACTCAAAAGTGTGTGAGCTCGAAGAACTCTGAAGCCGAAAGTAGTCCACCTCCTTTTGGGGAGCTAAAACCTGCCACTAGCTCAAGCTCTGATCCTAGCAATTTTCCCTTGTCTTGCTCATTATCAGCACATGTCAGCTCACTATCTGATCAGCACATGCCAGCTCATTATCAGCACATGCCAGCTCATTATCAGCACATGCCAGCTCATTATCAGCACATGCCAGCTCATTATCAGCACATGCCAGCTCATTATCAGCACATGCCAGCTCATTATCAGCACATGCCAGCTCACTATCAGCACATGCCAGCTCATTATCAGCACATGCCAAAGTAGAGGAGAAAATAGGTCTCATCAATCCAGCTGTCAAACACAACTATATAATAATAGCATAATGTATTATTAGCTATAGCTGAAGGAGGTGGAAGTGGAAAGTCACACACATTCCAGCAGCCACTCCAGCTGTAATATAAAATAATGTGTAATAAGTTAGTCAAGTAAAACGTGTTGAGAAAGAAACAGCAGCTTTTCTACAATCTTTGGCACATTAAGAACACTAAAGCATCTTATGGTAAGCAGTCAATACAATTTTCTGGATAAACAATACTTTAGCATACTCATAATTTTTTGTCTTTTTTTTGTTTTGATAGTTAAAGGTGAAAAATGGAACCAGTGTGAATGTCAGAGACTCACCTTAAATACTTTTCCAACTTGTTAATTTTATTAGACAAATACATATTAGCACATACTGTGTCATGTTGCTGTACCCATGTAGGCTAGTAGGTTAAGCTGCAGCATCTTTCAAAGACATGATAAAAATTAAACAGGAGAACTCCACCAACAGCAGATGTTTCGGTATGATCATACCGAAACATCTGCTGTTGTTTGTACTGACAACAGTTTACCAGGAGCAAACATCCACAAACAAGCTAACTGTTGGGCTTGACTCAGTTCTAATTTACAAAACATCACATGTGCTAGGTTGATTGCATCATCAACAAGGACCACAACACACACCTTCCTACAGGAGTTGTGTAATGGATGAGATGTGGGTGATCATTGAATGATTTGGATAGTACTTTGTGAAGGACGAATTTGTGGAAAACCGAATGGAAGAATTTATTATTCATTGAGTAAGGAAATTAAGATGGCAGGAGGTTGGTAATGAGGAAGATTAGCAGGTATGGCTATGATGGTACAGCCAGTCATGCTTTGTCTTGTTCATTCTATTTGGCAAGTGAAATGTCAATGTCAAATGACAAGCATGAGTTGTTGTGAAGGTAACAACACCCACACACAGAGAGCCGCATCTATTGCAACACATTGATAGGATATGATGAAGAATTTGTCTAAGCTGACAGTTTAACATAAGAAATACTGAACCAGTATTTACTGGAATAGAAGTCTCTCTCGATAATGGTTATAGAAATTTCCAATTAGCTAGCACTTGCATTCAGTCGGTAAATCTCTTTCACTACATTGGAAAAAGTTGTCGAGTTGATAATATCTGTGAAGGTGGAGATGGAGAAATGGAGATATTCACTGCCTCAAGGATGATAGAGTAGCAGCTTTAGCAGTTCTAGCCATTGCTGAAGCTCCTTGCCAGATTCTGGAAGTGTGTGACAGTGATGGAGAAGATCTATTTGCATCCCTGGAAGAGGAGTTTGAACTATATACAATTAATCATTAACAATAATAGCGACAAGAAACTTGGTAACTGATTGCAACTAACTTTATATAATTATATGGTGTTTATAAAGACAACCACAATGACTCAGCAAAACATTAGCGAATCAGAGGCAATAGCTTGGCTTCTTTGCACTGCCCCAAGCTTGTTTAAACAGAAGTAGTAACTTCTATTTGAGTTAATACATTACATATACAAGTCATGGTGGCAAACTGAACCCTCAGAGACATGTGTGCTCAGAACCTCCTCCAAAGTTTGCCTGCAAGATAAGAATTGTGCATATTAAAAAGGAAGTAGATATCACTTAGCCTTCGTTCAAGACTTTAACCATGTCAAACACATGTCCTATGATTATATTAATCACATGTGAGAGTGATGGGAGCATGTGTTGCTATATATTGTACAAAGATTTTATATGGAGAATGACAATCACATAACTATAATCATGCAAGTTTTAAGATATCAGCTTTATTCATGTCTTAATTTTCCATCAGCATATAATACTACAAGTATGTGTGTTAAAATAATCAAAGTTTCAGTTTCTAATTTAATCTACAAGTTACAATTAAGTGTGTGAGGCACACACTACTGAACATAAATCTCTACCACTTCAATGGCAATGTCTTCATTATCTCTGTACTCATCCCGACACACCCTCATCTCTATATCATCAGTGGTCAGTGGCAGCTGCTTGTAGATCCATGGAGGAGTGTTAAAGGAGCAGCACATGTTATTATTTTTACAACCATATCCATCAAAGAGAGGGTCATCTTCATAGAATCTTTCATAATAGCTACTTGAAGCAGCTGTATCACAGAAATAATCATCCCCCACAAATGATGGAATAAGAGGGCCAGTACTTGATGTCGAAGTGTTGATGCAGGGACATTTGTAGTAAGGACCATTCCTACCATCACTATTAGCAATAGCAAATGTCCAGATATGCTCTCTTGTGGATGTTTCATGAGTGAGACTTACACCATCCACATAATAGGTGTCTATGTTTGGACTATTAGACACGCGGCCACTGTTAGCTGTCTTATTAGACTTTCCAAAAGCATCTGGAGTTCCCACCTGGTAGGCTCTGATTCTGCCACACACCTTTGAATACCCAACACCACTCACAGTGAATGTATCCGAAGAACAGAGTCCTGCTTCAGTAGTGTTTATTATGCATGTACGGCGTGGGCTAGTCCTCAGCTCGAGACCACTAGGACACTGGGTAGAGTTGTCTCTCATGTCCAGTTCAGCCACCCTCATCCACCCTCCAGTGATCCCTCCACATGATCTGGTCATGTCACAGTAGACATTAATAGAGGAGCCATTGGAGGATCTGACATGATACATGCCTGAGGGAGAAGTGGGAGAAAGTTGCTCAATAGCAGCACATGAAGAAAATGCATTTCCAGTTTCATTCAAGACATCCACAAGAAGCACCTCTTGAGTTATGTTAATATCTCCTGTAGCTTTGGCAATAATCTGATCAACAAAGCTGCGCTGGATGGATATGCTGTTAATAATGTTTTCCAACTGGTTGTTCACATCATTATCATGTCTAGTTAAGTGACTGACAATGCTGCTCTGTAGTTGCATAGCCAGCCTGCTGATATTGGCACTGAGTCTATTATTTAGAGTATCTAATTCAATTTTGAAACGTGTATCAATAGTGTTCTTTAACACTTCAGTCAGCTCAGAAATGTTGATAGAGTTGGGCATGTTAGTCTCCTTGCTGGGTGAGGTTGACTGGAGTAGAGCTACCTCAGCACTGAGCTTGGAAATCTGCACAAATGCAGTAATAATAGCTATACCTGCTGCAATAGAGAGAGCAAAAGTTACTAGCAAAACGATTAAGGAGATGAGCATAATTCCACACTTTTTTGTCTTTGGAAGATTGTTTATCTTGCTGGCTTTATCATTGGAACTCAACTGAAATCTGCTGTATTTTATCAGGTAATCCTTCTTGAATGTTGGCTCTGTTAGCTGCTGTCTCCAGCATAGAGTACATTGCAGCTGAATTATTATCATACACTACAGAGTCTTTGACATTTTCTGACACTTCAGTATTGGAAATATCACCATTTTCTGTAATGGTTTTCTCTGGAGTAGCTCTGGTCTTGTCAACTACAGCATACGTAAGAGAATCATGTACTAGAGGTTTCAGGGTGATCTGTGGAGCAGAGCATTTTTCCCCCTTAGTCTTGTCCACCACAGCATATGTTATGTCAAAATCTCCAGCTACATCACCACTCATCTTCAAACACTATAGAGCCAAGAAATGTGTAGCTACTTAGCAATACTTTAGTAATCAATGTCAGACTGAATTAAGGATGGTTTCCTGAGACTTTTATCATCTATCAACAAAACCACAAAGGGATTTCCTGTTGTTGACCTTTATCAATTTATCAATTAAGAATGCCTTTGTGAAATTTTAGAATTCCATGCAGTCTGAGGGAAAAACCCCTATACGATAACTAATGGTAATATAATTGCTGGAGGCGTGTGTCTAAACACTCATCTACTTGCTATCTATTATATATCCAGTAAAGGTAAGAATCATTTAACTCTTGATTTCACTCACTTTGTTTTTGAGCCCTTATGGCTCACTATGTAGTTTATTGACAAGCAAAGCAAGCGCTCGGTAAAGAGTTGAATGAAGGACTGTCACAGATCTCTGTATCTGTGCTCTATATATATATGCACATAAGTTCACTCATAAAATATATTAACATTTCACCTGCTTTAAACAACAAGGAAATTTTCATCTTAGTTGCAAAAAATGATGGAGAAAACTGGCTGGCAGATTCAAAGATCAAGGAAAGTGAACTGCCTGTATAAAGTTGTGCAACCTTGCATTAGTTGGGCACCATATATAGAGAGCACAAAAACTACAAATAAAAACAAACAACTATATTGGATTGATGGGCTATAAAAGGAATGATATTCATGTAGACCACAACCAGTTTACTTACCCTTTAGTAATCATTAAACTTCTTTAATGAGTACATGGTATTAAATGACAAAACAGTCGAAATTAATTATAATAAAGGTTCACATCTAACAGGTTGTAGTGTAGATGGAGAGTCTTGCTTATTTCTTTATTTAATATTATTTTTAACAATCAAAAAGATGGCAGAGAGGGGGAGAGGAAATGGGAAAAATTGCAGCAGCTCTTCATTCAGATGGTGACTACCCCAAAGCAGGGGCGTGTACAAACACAAGACAATTTTAAACTTCATTTCTATCTGATAATTACATGCACTAGAACACCACCACACACATGCATACACACACACACACAAATAAACATAAACTCTCTCACAAACACCCACCATATACACTCATATATATATAATATATAAACACAGGTAACAGATAAATAAACATACACACAAATACAAATCGGAGCATACAAACACACATACATACACACACATGTACAGACACAAATACACAGAAAATCTACGTATATTATGACGTCAGGGGAAAAAGCGATACCTTATATCTGACCACTTTCTCTGTCAGACCGGCCACAACATATTTGGCAAATCTTTTCGTTGCTTTGAGCTTGCCTGGCTGGTTTTGTACCTCCATGGTCAAACCTTGCTGTAGCAGCTAAATTGACAGGGTTGATATAGAATTCTATATTCTAATGAGAGCGAGAAAAAAGTTTGTGCCTGAAAAGGGAGCAAAAATAAGTGATATATCATTTGATGAAAATTAGAGGTTTTCTAGACATACAAACAAACATACAAACAAAAATACCATCTAGGGGAGGAGAGGAATTTCTGCTACAGGAGAAATCCACACCCAACTGATAATCCCCCCCCCCCAAAAAAAATATAAATAATTGAGTTTAACTTTAAGGTTCTAGTGGTTGATCTACAAGACACAATATCAGTTTATTCCAAGAAATAGTATGCAGTTTATTGAATCTACTTTTATTTTTTATGATGTAGGTCAAACCTGTTGACAAAGGCTGCATGAGAGTCTAAGTTTAAGTACATCAATTAGAATTGGTTTAGTCATGGAGAAGTTACAAAAAAACCCCAAAAACACTGAAGAGCATCTGGATTGTCTAGAATATCCATGTAGAACTACTTGCCCTAAAGACACAATAATGGAATTATAATATGGCCCTTATGAAAATATTGAAGTTCAGCTCAGACTGTCAACAACGAAGGACATGAGATTTTTTAGGGGAAGAAAGTAACCAGTATCCTAGAGTCAGGTTGCTCTCAATGGGGGAAGGACATGGAAATGACTGCAGAGTGTGATTGCTATATACATTTCCACATGTCTAATGTGGCACCCCCCATAATTTCAAGAATCTGAATTTCCTCCCTCCCACCACCTTATATAGAATGCTGAAGCTACAAATGCACACTCACTAGATGATGTCTATAATATGATGGTGATGAAATATATTTTTTTTAATAAATAAATATTTAAATAATCAACTTGTGAATTTTACTCTCTCAACATTTGGACTAGATGCTGTAGCCTTCATCAGGAATAATGGGATGGTAAGAATTGTTAAAAACTGGTAGATAGCGTGATACAATGATGGAGCTTTAAGTAGACAGATCGTTACCCTTTCTAGATTGCCACCTACACAGAAAGGAAGATAGAAGGCTAACTTCAACAGATTACAGCAGAGTGGGACTATATCAACCAGTGCTCTATCAGAGTAGGACTATATCAACCACAGAAAATCCTTGCACAGCATATGTTAACATCATCCTAAGTCAGAAGAGATGTGGTGAATAGCTTCTATGATAGAGCCAGGAGATAATGATGGAGAAGGAGGACCTCTGGAGAAGGAAGAACATCATTTGAATATGGTCTTCATAGAATATAGTTATGTGCAAGCCTTCATCAATATATCATCTGATCTAAATGCAGAAAGAAAGATAAGTACACCTCTACTGGCAATTGAGGGGTCTGAAAATATGGTAGTAATTCTTTATGTAGCAGGGGTGAGTGAAGATTAGGAGGGTTTGCATGGAGTTCAACATCAGGTACATTTTCAGATCGGGAAGCAACCTTAGGGAACAACTAAGTAGAGAGTAAAGGTTTCCACTAGTATGCATCATGCATTATGTACTGAATCCCGTGCAGCTGTGGAAAGTACTAGATATGGGAGACCAACAGAAGACTGTAGACCACAACGAAAGAATATCAAGATGCCTGTAAAATGTGTGCCAAAGCTAATCGGCAATTGCTTAATATGCATGGGATAATAGACATCCAATTTTGTTGGAGGCATCCACCATCTTAGACCAGAACAGAAGACAGAAAGAACTGCTAGTGATGAGAGATTGCATATCAGCCTAGCACCAAAGTGTGAGCGGTTCAATAGAGATTGCCAAATGGATTTGCCTTGCTACTGGAAGGGGTCGCTCTCAAGAGCCTGAATTTGAAGCCATGACCACTATAATTTTTATGTGTTCAGTTATTTATCATTCATTGTTGATGTTTTAATATCAAGCAGCATGCCTTTTATTGTATTATTGTCGTTGTTAGTGTGGTTGTTGTTTTGTTGTTGTTGGGCTACTATTATAAAAATATATATATAAATTAGTAATCTTTATTCTTTATTATGTTTTGGATTTTATTTCGTTTGTATTATTATCATTTTCTTTATTTAATTTATGCACATCCGGTTCACATGCTGGATGCATGTGCCAAGGGTGCCAATTATCATGAGGTGAATAGCTAAGCTAGTGGTGCATAACATGCTCACGTGAGCTTACCTCTCATGAAGGGCTAGAGCATCTAGTTGAAATGTCGACAGTAAAATTCAAGTTAATTATTGAGAAGGCCATAGTAATTTCATGTCAACCGAGTGTTTGGAGAGAGTAAATAAATAATAAATAAATAAATTAATAACAAACAAACAAATAACAACAAACAAACAAAAAACAAACAAACAAGAAAACAAATAAAAAATAAACGTACAATAACCTTCTTAATATTCAACTTGGAATTGTATTCATTTCTACTAAATACTCTACTCCTAATGCTAGAGCATTTAGTCGAAACATCAAGAGAATACAATTTCAAGCTAATTATTGAGAAGATTATTATAAAGTTATTATTCAACTGAGAGTTCTTTGAGAATAAATAAACTCTTACACCCCATCTTACCTATCTCAGGCAACTAGAGCAGGTGAAGTAGCAGCAACTGCTGAAGAAAGAAAAGCAGAGAAGTAGTCCACCCTTTAATCTGGCTATTAATTCCTTCCTATGGCCATAGCAACTTAGGAGTTGTCGGCACACGATCCCTGGATTTCATTAGAGAGTTTAGCTACCATCAATGTTAGGTGACTAGGGAGGTAAAATCCTTCCAGAGGTTATCCATCGCAGTGAAGAGGTGGAACTCAACCTCAGTATACTGAGTGCTTTGGACATTAGTATCCTAAGTGAGATTTTTACTTGTAAGTTAGTTGGTTGATTATATTATATTTTAATAAATAAATAAATAGATAGATAGATAGATAGATAGATAATAGATAGATAGATAATAGATAGAGTGATTGATTGATACAGTTAGGTAGATAGATAGGTAGGAAAGGTGGATGGGTGGGTAGATGGACAGACAGATGAGCAGATGGATGAAAGGGGAAAAAATGAACGAATGAACAAACGAACATATACACTAATGTACAAACAAACAAACAAACAAAACAAAAAAAACATAAAAAATAAAAAATAAATAAATAAACAAAATAATAAATGAATAAATAAACAAAAAAAACCCCAAAATAAATAAACAAACAAACAAACAAATAAACAAACAAATAAATAAACAAATGAAAAATAAACAAACAAACAAACAAACAAATAAATTAATAATTAAATGCATACAAGTTAACAAACAAACAAAGAAAAAAAAATCTTGGGAATACCTAATGAGGATGCCTCTTCTTCTGCCTTATGGTTGCTAGGGAGCTGAAGAGTTAGGGACAATGGTGGCTATGGAGCTAAAGAATAAGGAATAATGGTGGCTATGGAGCTGAAGAATTACGGGCAATGGTGGCTATGGAGCTGAAGAGTTAGGGACATGGTATATATTGACTGTCAGGACAGTAATGAAGAGGCACCAGAACATCCAACAAAGAAAGAGTGAGTTAAAGCACTCTTGAAAATCACGTGTTATGGTGTAACAGGTAGTGATTGGTAGTTAGTTATTGGAGGAGTAACATGAAGGCCTCCCAGGAGCATATGCAGGGTCATAATTGCTACTGGTATAAGCACATTCGAAGTGGTTGGAGATCAACATAGTTCCCGACTGTGTTCACAACATACCTGAAGTGATTGTGTCAGATAATGGCACGTGCTTTACTAATAATCAAAATTACAGGGCCAGAATGGAATGCGGCAATTACTTTTGCAATTTACATGCCTCCACAAATGGCCTGAACGGAGCGTTGTCCAAAACTTTCAAAGATGGACCATAGAAGGATCCATCAGGAGATCTTGAAACGAGTCTCTCCTCTTTCCATTTCACTACTTCATATTAACACAGGCATTTTAGCTGTGCAGCCATTGATGGGTTGTTGGATAAGGGACCTCTTCAACACAGATAATGGCAGAGTTGTTCACATAGCTACGCCAAACAAGTGAAAAAAATCATGACATGACCATGCTATAATATAGCTACCAAGCCAAGAGCATTTATCTACCTCCAATTATTTGGTTTTTATGAACATGGTTGAGCTTGGTTGGCTAGCACTATTGGTTAGCTACCAAGAGACTGGAACCAACATCGTTCAAAGTGCTTCTAGAGAAGGTAGAATGGCTTGTGGTATTGATCATATTTGTATTCAAAAACTTGTAATGTTAATACAACAACGGGAGGGGACAACAATAGAGTCAAACACATAGCAAAGGTCATGGATTGGCAAGCAAATGCCATAATTATTTATGGTGGTCAACTTGCATTCGGATCACTCACTGACCATTATAGTAGGTTGTTATGAACATACTTTTGAATTAATGGTGAGGGTTATGTCTACACAGGCTCATGTAACATAGTTTGTGTCAGAGAGTTGTGTGTGATGCACTCAATTTAAATAGAGAATAAGCATTTTCAGCTCTGTTAAAAGGTTAGGAGAAAATAATTAAAAAGTGAACCATAAACACGCATACATTTATATGTTTATGTGTAAACATCCTGATAGTAAATGGGATAGGTTACTAGTGGTGATGTTGGTGGTAAGATGGAGTTGGGGTGGGGAGAAGGGAGGAAATAAAAATAGAGGGGAAAGAGAAAAAGCAAGCATGGGACTTGATGGTGGGACAATAATACTCAATGAAAATGTAATGGAACAGCACCAGAAAGTAATGTTTGGCACCTAGCTAAACCTATAGAATAAAGCCATGTAATGTTGCAGATAATCTGAATGTGAGATACAAGATTATGTTCAAGGTTTCTCATGTACACAATGGTGGTTATGCTGTAGAAAACACTTCAGTTCTCATGCTCCTTTTCAATAATAGTGTCAGGACACTGATTCATATTGTACACTGAAGACCTTAGGAAGTTTTCACTTCTATTGTCAGAAGATTAAAAAATTTCAAGGTATTCAATTTTACAGCATGAAGCATACATAAAAAGTGATTGAGTAAATGTCTTGCTTAGGGGATAAAGGAAAAATAAATAAATAAATAACAAACGCGACCATGCCAGTTGAATTGAGAGGTTTTTCATCTTTGGATGGCCATAAAGACTTCCTCCTAACATAGCTAGGTAGGTTGATATTTCAATAGTTCTAGTCCTCAAGAAACTAAACATGCAGATGTGCATATACATAGAAATAACTTATTATATGGCCTCATTATATGACCTTACTTTGCACATGTACAACATGAGAAGAATATTCTAGCAACATAACAAAATTACAATAACCTTTTCAGTAATCAACTTTAATTTTACTCTCTTGACGTTTCGACTAGATGCTCTAGCCTTCATCAGGAATAATGAAGTCTAGAGCAGTTCTAGGACAAATATCCCCCAGACATATACCTCCCCCCCATGACAAATATATCCTGGATTATCACCTGGACAAATATCCCCCATGCCAAATATACCCTGACATATTTTACCCACCCCATAAATATTTTCACCTATCACATATAGTAGTTAGGATGAAAGAGATGGGATTTTATTGCCCTAGCCCTAGCCCTAAACCTTATACATTTTATTTACCATTTACCAAAAAAATTAAAAAAATTTGATGGGGGGAATATGTCCTATTAGGAATTGGCATGGGAGGTATTTGTCCCAATGGTAATTGTCCGTACTTTTTTGGTCCGGGACATGTATGTCGGGGTGTATATTTCCTGATAGGGGTTAGAGTATCTAGTTGAAATGTCATGAGAGTAAAAATGATTATTGAGACGGTCATTGTAGAGTCATTAGTTATTTATTTGTGGATCAGAAAAAAACTACATCTACAAATCCAATACACAGGAAGCCAAAAGCTTGTGAGGAGTGTCTAGGCTCAGAATCCTGATGGTGAGTGTCAGTTGATGAGTGCCCAGTGTGCTGGCGATTGCCTAACACTGCAAGATTCTGAGGGACCAATACAATGTATGCACACAGCTCAATGTTCGAACTGTTGGTTCTGTGATGCCCTGCATGAATGTCATCAGATATTTTGGCAGCACCTTCATAATAATGGCCATGCAAAGGAAAACTTGATTGAATTTATACATCCTTCCACATTACCTCCAAAGCAGCCAACGGAAACTGCTGGAGTGCTCTCTGATCCATCAACTCCTTTACAACAGAGACTCTCCAACAACATCACCATTAGCTAGTTGCAGTTCATCTTCACCCTGACTGTTGCTTATAATCGGTACTGAGCTAAGTGGATTATTTTTATTACAGATGAGATAGGGAAAACCTACTAAGTTAATGTGTCTATCAAAAATCTTTTGCTGTAACAAAATTGATTGCAAACATTTTATCAAAGATTATACATCAGAGGTTCCTATGGAGATCATTGCTTTACTGGGAAGATATAAAATTTAATGTACCTAAATTTATGTGGGAAAGCCCTATCAGTGTATAGATCAAGATGTATTTGTGAGTCTTCCTACTACTAGAAGTGGAAAATTGCTATGACACTGCAGAATAGCTCCCACCCCCCCCACCCACCCACCATTTGTTCTTGTTGCTCCTAGAGTGTCTAATAATAAAATCATCAATAAGGATATCCCAAATGGCCACGTCGGTAGAAACCTTTCTTCTGAAATGAGATGCGGAGCTTGTGAAAGTCCTGTATCGGGGACGAGTGTTTCTATTTTGTCTACCATTGTTACAGCCAAGGATTTTTAATAACTTTGGTAGACACATGAACTTAGTGGGTTTTCCCTATCTCTTCATAATAATCTGTAATAACCCACTTAGCTCAGTACTGCTACGGTCAGGGTGAAGATAAACTGCCACTAATAGTGATGCTTTTGGTGAATCTCTGTTGTATAGGAATTGGAGGCTCAGAGAGCATTCCAGTAGTTGCTGTAGGCTGCTTTGGAGCCAATGGGGTAGATGAAGCGGCAACAAGTTAGACAGCAAAGTAGCAACAAGTTGGACAATGAAGCATCAACATGATGTTGCAGTTTCCATTGTCAGAGATGACTGGGAAACACCAGCATAAGACAGCATGTTGGTCTAGGAAAACCAATTATTGCTGTGAGTTATTTATGCACGTATAGCTCTCTTTTTTCCCTGAACAGTCCTCCATGGATATATGTCAACTTCAAAAATTCCTAAAGCAGGGTTTACAGAAAGTGAGGCCTTGTCCCTTAATGACACTAGATACTTCCCAGTCACTCCAAGCTACCTGGATCAGAGAACTGCATATATAGATGCAACACTCATCAAGTTCCTTCAATGGCAAGTTTTATGGAAAGTTTTACACGGAGGGAGAAAAGCAGAGAAATTGCGACAAAAATAACATTGGGTGTATGTCCAAATAAAAGTAATTAGATCGCTCTTCTAGTCCACTCTGAAGCTGATTAATTGGATTCCTTGCACCACCCAGTAACCTGGAGGTTTGGCCAGAATTTGATTCAAGTTTATTTCAAACACTCTATCAACCACTACACATTATGTGTAATTGGCAACTAGAACATGTTCGCACTCTGTATCCTATCCCACAAACTTCATATCCAATTCTCACTTACTAGTTTTTCTCACTTGTTTAGCTCGTCACTAAATCAGTCGTCTGCACCCAAGGAGGGCAGAAGGGTTAAACAAGATCATTTGCACTTTTGTTGTTGTTGTTGTTGATGGTTCATATTCAAACTAGAAGTGCAGTTTTGTCTTCATGCTACATTGTTTGAGGACCTTTGAAAATGGTTTGCTCTGCATTTAATTTCATGAGCTGCTCCTCGGGCTCATTCTAGTTCATCATAATAAGTCACAGTAAGCAACAGATTATTGTTTGTTTTAGCAGGTTTGAGTAAACACTGCCACCACTTGGAATGAAGAACTTGACTCAATGATGACTTCTTGTTTTTTACCAGCACCCAGTTGGAAAGGCCAAGGTGTGGGTGAATGAAGGTACTGGTTTGGAGACATTATCCAAAGCTTATTAATGAATGGTAATGTGGGAGTGTGCTCATGGGAGGAGTTTGGCCAGAGGACCATGGCAGAGAGAGGGTCTTTTAGAGTTAGATGTGTTAGCAGCCTATATTCCTGGCTAGACAATGCCAGTGATGGTGGAATTATTTGGATGGTTGAATTATTTGTACGCTGGGTTATTTATTTGAATAGTGGGGTTATTGGAATGGTATGAGTCAGGAGAAGTTTGACCATCAGATTCCTCTTTTCATAAGTTTCACTTCAATTTCAACCTCTGCCTTTTAGTATTCTCCACTAGTATGGATACTTGTATTCTAGCAATATTATACTGATGCCCACAGGTAAAACTTCGATTAATATATTCCATGTCTCTGGGACTCAGTTATTTTGCAGGAGTTGGAGAATGATCCTCTATTACTGTATTAAAATTGATATGTAAGAGATCGCTTACACATTGACAAATGTCTTTGGACCAATCTTCCTTAATTTATTTGCCCTAGCCCTAGCCTCAGCCCTAGCCCTAGCCCTAGCCCTAGCCCTAGCAAAGAGTGCCAATACTTGAAGAATGCAAATATTGGCTCTGCAAATAAGTTCTTCTCAAGGGCAATGTTCTATCTTGAACAACATAACTAGCTCTGTGTTCACTTGGATATATTACCATGCTAAGACTGGAGTCATGTTCATTGTCAAGGGTTGTGGCATCAAGTGCACTGGAATGTCGATGTATTTTGGCTGCTTAAGTTGGCATACATCAAAATAACCCTGTCTGGTTCTAGAATGGATTACACTGCACCCTGTGGCATGATTGCAGTGTTTGGTCATGCAGTTGTGACTGAATGGAACTTCAAGGCCAAAGATCTTTTGGGTCATAGTGGGACTGAATATTTGGGTGGATGTGACCATTTTGATTAGTTCCACAGTCGTCTGCACTCACACTCCTAACAACTAAAAGAAGCATTTTCGTCTCAGCTGTATCCACCAAAGTTCTAACTCCTATATATATTTTTAATGGTCTCCACTTGGCCAGGGATCTAATTTACCTCACATTCTCTCTGGATGTACCCTACAGAAAGATGGATCATTGCCACAGACACTGTATGGAAGTAGTGTTATATTTTTATCAGCTTAATAATTATATTACAATGTTTGAACAAATATACTTTCAGAACTATCAATTGACATAATAACATTACAATAACCTTCTCAATAATTAACTTGAAATTGTATTCTCTCGATGTTTCGACTAGATGCTCTAGCCTTTCTCCGTTCATCTTTGTGCAGTCCTAGGTCCTCATCACTACAGAGGAACTGTAAACATGCATGTGTGTACTTGTAATATTTCTTAACAGAGCTTGTAGAAGCTGTCAAAGTCATCTTTCTCCATAAATGCATCTTATTCCGGTTGTGATATGATTTGCAAACAAAGAGAAGAGCATCCAAAGTTAGCACTAGCATGCAGCTGGAATGTCCATATACTTTGGGACCTTTTCGATCACACTTGAACTTATTGTTTATAATAATAACAAAATATGTGATAATAGAATAATAATAATAAGGACAAGAATAAGAATTAACCCAAGTCCAAAGTTCCCAATAAAGCAGCAGTGAGTGTTTTTGATATATGTTATTTATTCAAATATGTATATATTTAGGAACATATAATAATTATATGTTGATTATTATACAATAATAAAAATACTATTAGCTACTATTAATACTAGCACTAATACTACTATAAAAATAATGGTTCTAGAAAATGTCTCCAATGAAACAGTGCCCACAATGGATGCAGCATTACGAGTTAGCTTTCTCTCTCCTGTAACAAGCCAGATATGTCCACCTAAATCGGCCAGAAAAACTCTCATCTGTGCATTCAAACACTCAGACAGTCTCAATGACCACTTGTGTAAACTTGGTAGGGGTGAGATGGGAGTAGTTAAAGGAACTTTTTTATCGTTACTTTTTTAAAGGTGGACACTAAGTTATTTCTCCGCATGCATACTCTGGCCATATATGTGCCTGGATGGGCCTGTGGTAATGAATTACAATGCATGCTGCCATATTTCCGAAACTCTGCATGTTTCATTGCTGCACAACTAAACTACACACACCAGCATTCCATGTTATAAGAACTGAAACTAGATGATGACATTATTCTTAATGGAGTAGCTAGAGAAGTACACAGAGTACATTGCCTGTGAATGCCATATGTACATCGTAATACTGCGGAATGGCTTCCACTACACATGGTGTATACAAATCTCCACCATTATTGGTTCGAGATGTTTAGACAGAGAGCCAAGCTTGTCAGTGTGTGGGCTCAGCTTTACTGGGAGTCCTGCTGTTGCTTTACGAGGAGTTCTCTGGTGAGTGCCTAAAACAAAATCTAGTAGATTCTTCCTGAAGCACTAATGATTAGCTTCTGACTTGCTAGAAGATTTTACCTCATGCTATACATGTGCAAAGTAAGTCAAATATAATGAGCTGCTTCTAAGTGGATGCATATCTGCAATTTATTTTTCCAGGATAAAAACTGCTGTGATATTTACCTATTAGCCAATATCATTGAGGATGATTTTACTGCCATCTATAGCTCATAACTGATTGCTCTCAATCCAACTAGCAAAGTGGTTATACTTCAAGAATTTTTTTGTCATTTAGACTGTAGTATATATTCAAGTTGGAGCGTTGGCTTCAAAAACCAAAGAGCTGATTTAACCTTAAAGCATTAGTCAGCCGAGAGAAATCGTACAAGGCAGTATTTTTTTTATTTTTATTTTATTTTAATTCTTCTGTGCATGATTCTTCCTCCATCACTTAATCTATGTTACATACTTTAAAATCAGTTACTCTATATGAACACTTTGAATTCTATCTTCTGACAACAGAAGTGAAGACTTTTTAAGCCTTTCATTGTTATAGTAAATCTGTCTGGAGTTATTATTTTGAATAGGAGCATGATAGCTACAGCACAACTGTCATTGTGCATGACAAACCTTAAACATACTTCACCCTTAGCTGCAATATCAGACTTGCTGTGGCTTCATTGTTGGGGTATAGCTCGACAGCAAACATTACTTCCTGGTGCTGCTCCATTGTCACACAACATAAGATAACGAGGACTAAAGGCCAAGAAAGTATTATACACACTCCATCACATCAACAAACATGACCTCCAACTAAAATGGCAAAGAATCATTTTACCAAGTCATCTTGCTGAAGTTGACAGAGAAAACAACGTTTGTAATGCCCTTTGGGAATTTCATGTTTGCTCTCATGCCCTTTGGTCTTCGCAATGCCCCCGCCTCATTCTAAAGAATAATGTATGGCATACTTGGAGATTTATCAATGTCTACATTGATGACATTTCCGTTTTTAGTAAAAATTGGTCAAGCCACCTTCAACATCTCCACACTATTTTAATTTGCCCTCGGCTCTGCTAGTCTCACTGTACAACCAACTAAGGCCCAACTTTGCATGACCTCTTGTCTGTTCCTTGGACACGATATTGGAAAAAGACTTATCACTCCACAGGAAATGAAACCAAACCTGTTGCTGCGCAGCCCCATACAAAGTATGATGTCCGTGTGTTTTGGGGGTTGGTAGGATACTACAGACATTTCATTCCCCCTTCAGTTCTATAGCAGTCCTGATCTCAAACCTCATCCGTCAAGCTGCTCCTGACCCTACCGATGATTGCCAAACATCTTTTGAAATGCTCAAGTGACTTCTCTTTTCGCAGCCTGTACTGGCCACCCCTAGAAATGATTGCCCATTCCATCTGCAAACAGATGTGTCAGGATGTGGACTAGGTGCAGTGTTGACTCAAGATGACGACCATGGTGTAGAGGATCCCATTGCCTACTACAAGGAAGATGTTTCTTTGAGAGCAAAGATACTCAGCCACCAAGCATGAAGGCCTTCAGTCATCGAATCATGCAATCACTGCCTACTTTATCTCCTTGGACGCCCATTTACCATTGTTACAGACTACAGAGCACTAGCATTCTTGGGTAACACAAGGACTCTACAAATGGATGTTTAGCCCGTTTGATGGATGTCCTTAGGCAATTCGATTTTTCGATTATATATCGTCTTGTGACGTAAATAACAATTCTGATGATCTCTCAAGGCAAGCTTGGCCAGATTCTCAACCCATTAGCCAGCTTCCAAGCTTTCTGGAGGGGAGGGAGATGTTAGGAACCCCTAACAAGCCAATTAGGAACATCACAGAACACTTCATAACGATAAACTGTTAAATCATTAGATAGGCTTAATTATATCATTACCTTGGTTAGCCAATGAGACTGCAGGTAGACCATGTGCTGGTTAGCCTATTTAAAAGGGGGAAAAATCCCATACAAACCTCATGCAGATATGCTGGTCTATACCCAAAACATTCTCATAACAGTGAAAATAAATTAGTTTAGGTTAAAGAGTACACAATAAGCATTCTGGTGATATATAAATTATGGAGTTTGTGTGAGAAATTAGGGAGAAATTTGAAGAAATACGTGGAAATTCTTATAATCTAATGCGACGCGATTCTTCTTCACGCTTACTGGGTTTCTAATGAAAATAGTGAGTGCAAAAGCTGTCGTAACTGCATCATAGATCTTCAAATGTTCTGAAACTTGGAATATGACTTCAATATGAGAAGATACACCATTTAAAATAGTTGTTAAAAAAAGTGAAAATTAGCATTTTGACATTATTCCCTTTGAAAATGAAGTTAAGAACAGAAAAAAGAAAGATCTTGAAGAGCAGAAAATGTGTTGTAAAGTGCATCTGCTTAGTAGCTCTACTAGTGGCTCTTTCCCTCCTCACTGCAGCAGGTGGAGCTTTAATTGCAGCATTTGCTGATGTAACTCTACTACTCCTGTCAACCTCATCTAGTGTGGAGACTATATGATACATGTTTCAGAATTGATAGACTCAGTGCTAATATGAGCAGGCAAGCTCTGCAGCTACAGAGCAGCATTGCCACCAACTTCACTAGACTTGATAAGGACATGATCAACCATTTAGAAAACATTTCTAATAGCATATCCATCCCATACACAGCTTTGTTAATCAGATTATTGCCAAAGCTACTGGAGATAATAACATAACTTAAGAGGCTCTTCTTTTGGATATCTTAATTCAAACTGGACATGTATTCACTTCTTGCGTTGCTATTGTGCGAGTTTCTCCCACTTCTCCCTCAGGCATTTATCATGTCAGATCCTCCAAAGGCTCCTCAATTAATGTCTACTCTTAATAACCAGGTCAGGTGGAGGTATCACTGGAGGGTGAATGAGAGTGGCTGAACTGGACATAACAGACACCTAACACTACTCACTGTCCAAGCCCTAACTCTAGTCATGGTCCAAGACCTAATGCTAGTCATTGTCCAAGTCCTATCTTAATCATTGTCCGAGCACCTACCTTAGCCATTGTCCAAGCCCTAACCCTAGACACTGTTCAAGCCCTAATCTTAGATATTATCCAAGCCCAAAACTAGGTTCTACATGAGCCCTAACAGTAACACACTTCCCAAGGTCTTGCACTTCCCAGCTGGTCTAGTAAAGTCTAGCCAAACATTGTTGCATCTAACTTCCCCACTGCCCAGCTGGTCTACTAGAGTTGACAACACGGATGTAGATTGATATTCACCAGATGGTCTACTAGAGATGACAGCAGGGATGTGGATTCATTCACCAGCTTGTTTACTAGAGTTGACAGCAGGGATGTAGATTCATATTCACCAGTACTTCCCTAAAAGGGATGCGTGTAGCACATAGGAAACTGTGTGAACTACGTACTTCTTAACAGATCTTGTAAATTCCTCGATCCCAGATGCTAAAATAGTTTTACTTGCATGTTAGATAAGATACAATAAGTATTTGGGGAATGACTAACAGTTCGTAGCTTAACTCTTGTTACCCCTCCTCTCACCCTAGTCATTATCTAAAACCTAACCCTAGTCATTGTCCAAACTCTAAGCCCAGTCATTGTCCAAGCCTTAACCCTAGTCATTATCCAACACCTAACCCTAGTCATTGTCCAAGCCCTAGTCATTTTCTGAGCCCTAATCCTAGTCATTATCCAAAACCTAATCCTAGTCATTATCCAAAACCTAAACCTAGTCATTATCCAAGACCTAACACTAGTAATTGTCCAAGACCTAACACTAGTCATTTCCAAGCCCTAATCCTAGTCATTATCCAAAACCTAGCACTAGTAATTGTCCAAACCCTACCCCTAGTCCTTTTCTAAGCCTAGTAATGGGCCGTCTTTATTTCTGTTCTCAATGAACTACAATAAAAAATTGAAATTGTATTCTCTGAATGGCTTATAGGTATATAGCAGGCTCATGTGAGTCTTAGCATCTCTGTTGAAGGCTAGAGCATCTAGTCGAAACTTCAAGAGAATACAATTTCAATTTGTTATTGTAGTTCATTGAGAACAGAAATAAAGACGGCCCGTTACTAGGATTAGAAAAGGAAGAAAAGGCCAAAAACAATATTGCAGTGTCAACCCTCTTTCTGTCCTAATTTTTATTCTGGGCTTTGGTGGCATGGCATGGCCAGAGCCACATCCTACAGGGTGAAAACCTTGTTTACTCTCCCTCTAATCTAGTTACCACTAGTTATCTCTGGTAATATTCTTCCTTGGACAAAGAAACAAGGTCAGAGAGAGATAAAGGGCTGAGAGAATTATTAGTGTGGCCACTATTTAACATGCCACTGATGCAATACTTAGCCACCCAGCCACCACCCATTGTCTTAGTGCATGCAAACACAGTGCTCATGTTGAGACAGTCATGTGACATGCATAAATTATTGCTCATTTGTTAACCCTTACTCATCACCCCTCCCACTTTCCTCTTGAATGTATTATATCACAATTAGGCACTGATGGCTCCACCCACATACAACAACTAAGATGTGTGGTTTGTGGTTCCACTGATAACATAACACAAAGAATTAATTCAAGTTCAAGAATGAAGTTCCACAATCTCTAATTGTATTTTGAAATTAATATATATATGTCATCAGATAAATATTGAAATACTGAAACTAACTGGTTTGGTTGGTGAAATCTCAGCATCACAATTAACAAAATATTCTACTTCAGCTTATAATTACTACAATAGACCTAGCCAGCTGGATTCTGGACAAAAAACTCTTTAGCAATAATGTTGGCAGTTAATGACAAAAATAGCACATGCTACTCTTTGCAGAACACTTATAAAATTCACTTTTCCTTCCCTCCTCCCTTTCCCACCCCCAGTTTGCTTGGTCCTCAAGGTCGCCAGCACGATCCTGGATGGAATCATTCATTCCCCCCCCCCCATCAACACCAGGATATTCTGTGAGACAGCTTCAACCAAAAAACCTCAACTTCAGTAGCCATAATGGATAACTATGACAATTCCATTCCAAAATAACATAACTTCACTATATATAATGCACATATTCAGTATTCCAAAATCAATTAGTCCAAAAATCACTTCTACTCCTACTTGCAGCATGAAAATATCTATAAAATGTATATGTTTGGTTGTGAAGATTAAAGCTGTTGGAGTGTGTGCAGAGTCACATGCTATTTCTGAGCTTCAATGCCCCAACCTCATTCGCCATTCCCAAACTTCCCAGAGAAGCTAGGTTCCTCAATGGACCACTCAATAACTCAACCCTACTTTCCACATGTATGGCACAAGCTGACTCCATGGGGCTGGAGGGAGAGGAGAAGTGGTACCACGCTATTATTACCACCCACAACACATCTGGTCACTTGCATGGTTGTAGATGTATTCCGAATTTCCAATTAAGTGACTCATTAGCCAACAAATCACTTTATCAGTCTTAGCAGCACAAAGGAACACTTAGCCTGAAGTGGCCTCATGAAAACGAATTATCTTCTGTGTTAACCATCAGTGCACAAGCTTGAACACATAAACACTTATTAGTACCTAATCAAAACACTTGTTGTGTACTGCTGGCTTCCTCTTGCCACAACCATAATTCTTAATGCATTGGAATAAGGCCACACCTCAGCCAGTTCAGGCAATCACATTTTGAGGTATCCTATTTTAGCTGCATGTAATTTGTACCTTTGCAACATGTTAGTATCACATGAGAGCACACAACAGAAGATCTATTTTTATATACAAAGTTTATAGAGTAAAGTGTACAGGACCTAAGGAGCTCCTAAGTTACAACAACAAGGTTTTATCTATTTTATTAGTTCATGGTTTAGTAATGAGATTGAAAAGAGACATGGCTGTTAACTAATGATATGGCATTTCTCTGGACTACAACATTGTATAAAGAGAGTGGCTGTGCTGGAGAGCTTGGAGGAATACTCATTGCTTTCCAGAGGTCAGATTATGACAGTGGGAGTGGCAGATTTTGAATTGAATATGTGGCTATAACAATTAAAAAGAAAAGGATCACTCAATTCACTGATGAAGATAAATTACCTTCCCTAAATGTAACTGACTAACTTGCTAGATGTTCTTCATGTGCTTCTGACAGTGATGGAGAAGATCTATTTGCATCCTTGGAAGAAGAGGATGAAGGAGTTTAATAGCGACAAGGAACTTTGTAACTGGCAGCTAACACTATATATATGGTGTTTATAAAGACAACCACAATGACTCTGCAAAGCGTTATCAAATCATAAGCAATAGATCTTCTTTGCACTGCACAAGCTTGTTTAAATAGAAGTAGTGACTTCTATTTGAGCGAATAATGTACATATACAAGTCATGGTGGCAAACTTAAACCTCAGAGACATGTGTGCTCAGAACCTCCTCCAAAGTTTGCCTGCACGACAAGTGTTTTGCATATTTGGTCATAATAGTGACTCACCACAACAATGCCTGGATTGACTTTTCTACATTTCCTGGCCAAGTCCCTTGCTAATTGATGTGGCATGGCATGGACATAAAGCTTTTCCTACTGAACACTTACATTGATATAGATATAGTGTGTGTACTTCCAGGGTAGTGATTGAAAGGAAAAGCACTTTGGTTGGGTGGGCATGCAGGTCATATTGCACCAGAGCCATGGAGTTATATTATATTCTACTGTGCACCTGCATTTGCTGAGGTGTCTCTAGACACCCTTGTATGTGTGAAAAAGTCAAGGTTAATCTTAGACCCTAGCAAACCTGATCAAGTGATAAGAAAGGTAAACTTGATACACCTTAGAACACTTCCAGACCTTAGCTCTGAAACATGGCCAGCCACATATGGAGATGGTTTCCATAATTTTTGCATGCTCTTCTCCAGTTCAACATAATGTTTGCCTCAATAGCAAGTATGTTGTTATGTAGATATCACTTAGCCTTCGTTCAAGATTATAACCATGTCAAACACCTGTCCTGCACTCTATGATTACATGTGGGAGTGGTGGAGAGCTATATATTGTACAAAGGTTTTATATGGACGATGACAGTCACATAACTATAATCATGCAAGTTTTAAGATCTCAGCTTTATTCATATGTCTTAATTATCCATCAGCAAATAATACTACAAGTATGGGTGATCAAATAATCGATGTTTCAGTTTCTAATTTAATCTACAAATTTGTATAGTTACAATTAAGTGTGTGAGGCACACACTACTGAACATAAATCTCTACCACTTCAATGGCAATGTCTTCATTAGATCTTAACTCATTCAGACACACCCTCATCTCTATATCATCAGTGGTCTGTGGCAGCTGCTTGTAGAACCATGGAGGTGTGTTAAAGGTGCAGCACATGTTATTATTATTACAACCATTTCCATCCCAGAGAGGGTTATCTGCATAGAAAGTTTCAGTAGAGCCACTTGAAGCAGCTGTATCACAGAAATAATCATCCCCACAAATGGTGGAATAAGAGGGCCAGTACTTTGTGTCGAAAACTCGATGCAGGGACAGTTGTAGTTACTATTGCTACCATCATTATTAGCAGCAGCAAATGTCCAGATGTGGTGTCTTGGGGACTTTCCATGAGTGAGAATTACACCATCCACATAATAGGTGCTTACGTTTGGATTGTTAGCTTGACTATTATACATTCCAAAAGCATCTGGAGATCCCACCTGGTAGGCTCTGATTCTGCCACACACCTTAGAATATCCAAAACCACCCAGAGGGAATGTATCTGAAGAACAGAGTCCTCCTTCAGTAGTGTTTATTATGCACGTACGGCGTTGGCTAGTAGTATTCAGCTGGAGACCACTAGGACACCGGGTAGAGTTGTCTCTCATGTCCAGTTCAGCCACCCTCATCCACCCTCCACTGATCTCTCCACATGACCTGTTCATGTCACAGTAGACATTAATAGAGGAGCCATTGGAGGATCTGACATGATACATGCCTGAGGGAGAAGAGGGAGAAACTTGCACAATAGCAGCACAAGAAGTGAATGTACGTCCAGTTTCATTTAAGACATCCACAAGAAGAGCCTCTTGAGTTATGTTATTATCTCCAGTAGCTTTGGCAATAATCTGATCAACAAAGCTGCGCTGGATGGATATGCTGTTAGTAATGTTTTCCAACTGGTTGCTCACCTCATTATCAAAACTCTGTAGCTGCACAGCTAGCCTGCTGACATTAGCATGGAGGCTAGGTGAGGTTGACTGGATTAGAGCTACCTCAGCACTGAGCTTGGAAATCTGTACAAATGCAACAATAATAGCTACACCTGCTGCAATAGAGAGAGCAAAAGTTACTAGCAAGGCTATTAGGGAGATGAGCATAATTCCACACTTTTTTGTCTTTGGAAGATCGTTTATCATGCTGACTTTATCATTGGAACTCAAGGCTGAAATCTGCTGTATTTTAGAAAGTAATCCTTCTTGAATGTTGACTCTGTTAGCTGCTGATCTGTCCAGCATAGAGTACATAGGAGCTGAATTATCATCGTCTGCAGAGTCTTTCACATTTTCTGACACTTCAGTATTAGAATCAACATTCTTTTCATAATTGGTAACATCATCATCTTCTTTAATGGTCTTCTCTGGAGTAACTCTGGATATCTTAGTCTTGTCATCAACTACAGCATACGTAGGAGGATCATGTACTAGACAATTCAGAGGGATCTGTGAAGGAGAGCGGTTCTTTTTCTTAGTCTTGTCCACCACAGCATATGTGAGGTCACAATCTCCAGCTACATCACCACTCATCTTCAAACACTATAGAGCCAGGAAAGAAATGTGTAGCTACTTAGCAGCTCTCTAGTAATCAATGTCAGAATGAATTCAGGATGGTTTCCTGAGACTTTTATCGTGTATCAACAGAACTACATAAAGGGATTTCCTATTGCTGACTTTTATCAATTTATCAATTAAGAATGCCTTTATGAAAGCTTAGAATTCCATGCAGTCTGAGGGAAAAGCCACTATACAATAACTAATGGTAATATAATTGCAGGTAGCATGTGTCTAATAGCAGAAACCACGCTCATCTACTTGGTAGCTATTATATATTCGGTAAAGGTAAGGAACATTTTTAACCCTTTGATTTCCCTCACATTGTTTTTGAGCTCATTTGGCTCATTATGTAATTTATTGGCAAGCAAAGTAAGCAAATCTGTATTAGTGCTCTATATATAAGTTCACCCATAAAAATAATAACCTTTAAAATTTTCATGTAAACAAGGAAATGTTCATCTTAGTTTAAAAAAATGACGGAGAGAACTGGCCAGCAGTTTCAAAGATCATGGAAAGAGAACTGGCTGTATAAAGTTATGCAACCTTGCATTAGTTGGGCACCATATATAGAGAACACAAAAACAACAAATAAAAACATTGGATTGGTGAGCTATAAATGGAATGAAATTCATGTAGACCACAACAAGTTAGCTCACACTTTATTAATCATTAAACTTCTTTAATGAGCACATGGTATTAAATGACAAAACAGTCGAAATTAATTATAATAAAGGTTCACATCTAACAGCTTGTAGTGTAGATGGACAGTCCTGCTTATTTCTTTATTTTATATTATTTTTAACAATCAAAAAGATGAAGGAGAGGGGGAGAGGAAATGAGAAAAATTGCAGCAGCTCTTCATTCAGATGGCGACTACCCCAAAGTAGGGGGGGCGTGTACAAACACTAGACAATTTTAAACTTCATTTCTTTCTGATAATTACATGCAGTCACTCACCACACACATGCATACACACACAAAACACACAAACTCTTTCAGACACACCACATACACTCATACACTGACATGGGTTCCAAAGGGAAACACATAGACACAAATACAGATATACATACACAAATCACAGTATACAAACACACATACATACACACAAACATGTACACACACAAATACACTGAAAAATTACGTATGTTATGACAATAACACCTCGTTAATTTCATATTTTGACTAATTAATTATGCACATGTGAGGCAGGGGGAAAAACGATACCTTATCACGGACCACTTTCTCTGTCAGACCAGAGCACAACATCTTTGTAGAATCTTTTCATTGCTTTCAGCTTGCCTGGCTGGTTTTGTACTCCTATGTTCAAACCTTGCTATATATGTAGTGCAGAAAAATTGACAGAGTATTATATAGAATTCTATATTCTAATAAGAGTGAGAAAAATGTTTGTGTCTGAAAAGGGATAAAAAATAAGTGATTTACCATTTGATGAAATCTTAGAGGTTTTCAAGACGTACAAACAAACATACAAACAAAAACACCATCTATAGGAAGAGGGGGAATTTCTGCTGCATGATGAGGTTCTAGTGGTTGATCTACAAGATACAATATAAGTTTACTCCAATAAATCATCATTAGGATTAAATATATGTAGATATATGAGGTTAAACGAGAAAAAGAAGTCATATTGAATCTACTTTTATTTCTTATGATGTAGGTCAAACATGTTGACAAAGGCAGTACACCAATCAGAATTGGTTTAGTCATGGAGAAGTTACCCCACCAAAAAACACATGCTGAAAAGCATCTGGATTGTCTAGAATAACTACTTGCCCTAAAGATACAATAATGGAAAATAATATGGCCCTAATGAAAATATTGAGGTTCAGCTCTGACTGTCAACAACGAAGGTGAAGAGATTTTTTTAGGGGAAGAAAGTAACCAATATCCTAGAGTCAGGTTGCTCTCAATGGGGGGAAGGGCATGGAAATGACTGCAGAGTGTGATTGACTCATTTCCACATTATAACTCCCACCACCCATCATTTCACAAATCTGAATTTTCTCTCCCACCCCATTACACAGAATCCTGAAGGCAACACAGATATGATTCTCACCTTGAGCTACCACTGCACACTAGACGGTGTTGAACACATGCTGTACAGAGTTCGAGGAGACTCATTGGAAACACTTTGGAATTGTGTAAGTAAAACAACTGCCTACAGAAGGGAACTTGAATCAGCTGGTAATTCCATCCCAAATACAAGGTAAGAAAGCCGGCTATGCATGAGCCTGAGAAGCAATAGTTGTAATAATATAATACTCTGAACAATTTGTTTTCTGTAAGATTGAGCCCTGTCCTCAGAACCCACCACATATAATGGAGTACAGCACTGGCCCCTACTTGCTGTTTAGCTAGACCACAAATAATAAAAGTAAGTCACAAGAAACAACTTTAGAGGAAAGGGGGAAGGGGAAATTTATATCATGGGGAAATCTCCCAACCACTATGGAGCCCGATAAATAACAGTGTATGCACTAGTGCATCACCCAAAAATATTAGGCTCTTGTGATATTAATTCTGTAAGACTTGTAGATTGTTGACTTCACATACTACATCGCAATACAATAATTCTTTTGCATAGCAGACAGGAGACATGAGCTACATACACCCCTTGATTTCATTGTTCAAGTGTCTTCCCAGAGCTAAAATACTAACCAACATTTGAGACTTCTACTTTAGCCATGTGTTACGGATAACTAGCTCGTTATATCGCTGGAGATAGCAATCCAGTGCAGATGATAGTAGGAATTGATGTGTCTTCACTGCTTTAACTTACAAGATGCATTCTGGCCCTGTCCATGAGCTGGCTCCTTTAAGTAGGCTGCCAGCCATGAACCCAGGCCAGACTATATAAGGCAATATGCATACTAATTATCAGTTCTGTGTCTTGTGCATGATCTATTCTATGGTTAACCTAGTTACATATTAGTGGTCCCTATGCCAGTTCTCAGTTATGACCTTATATGGTCTTGTGGGTTTGGTCTTGGTTTGATGTCGGGGGTTCCTTCGGTTGGGGGATCCATGACACTCCACCCCTCTCCCTCCTGCTGTGAAGTGGGGGTGTCTTCCTTATCCCAAGCCTGCCGTGACAGTCCGCCTGCATTTGAATGGTGACGACCCGGACGATGCTGTATCTCATATCTCATAATGGTAGGGTTGGAGGAGGAGAGCCCAGCGGGATAGTCGGCCTCCGGTATCTTTCATTGTGGACAGGTAGCGGAGGCAGTGGTGGTCCGTCACAATGGTGAACTGCACTCCAGTGATGTAGACACTGAAGTGTCGGACTCCCTCCACCACTGCCAAGCACTCCTTTTCCGTGGCCGCATAGTTTCTCTCCCTTGGTTTCAACTTCCGGGAGTAGTAAGCCACTGGCCTGTCACCCAGTGCTGTTGTGTCCACCTGGCTGAGTACTGCACCGATACCTATATCGGAGGCATCGGTCTGGATGACGAAGGGTCTGGAGAAATCAGGTCCCTGCAGTACTGGGCTGGATGTGAGGGCATCCTTCAGTGAGTCGAAGGCTCTCTGGTGGATGTTCTCCCAGTGGACCCGGTCCGGCAGGTCCTTCTTGGTAAGGTCCGATAGAGGGGCTGCTATGGATGCATAGGATGGGATGAATCTCTGGTAGTATCCCGCCATGCCCAAAAAGGAGCGAACATCTTTCTTCCTCTGGGGGATGGCAAAGTTCCGCACGGCATCTGTCTTGGCCACATCTGGTCTGACACAGCCCCTGCCTACTAAATGGCCTAAGTAGTAGAGGCAGTCAAAAGTGGCTAACTTACATTTAGATCTTTTCACTGTCAGACTGGCTTGGTGGATGCGGGATAGGACGTAGTCGCAGTGGGTCAGGTGTTGTTCCCAGGTCCTGCTGAAAATGACAACATCATCCATGTATGCTGCCACAAACTCCGCTTTCTCCGCAAAGAGCCGGTTCATCATTCTTTGGAACACGGCAGGTTCTCCCACCAATCCAAAGGGAATAACCTTGAAATGATACTTACCAAAGGGTGTGACAAATGCCGTCTTATCTCTGGAGTCTGCATGGACCGGCACTTGCCAATACCCCTTGGTAAGATCAAGGGTGGTGATGTAGGAGGCTCCCGCCAGCCCGTCGATCAGGTCATCAATTCTGGGCATCGGGAAGGGGTCTGGACGGGTCACTGCATTGAGCTTCCGATAGTCAACACAAAGCCACAGCAACCCGTCCTTCTTAGCCACTAGCACGATTGGGGAGGCCCAGGCGCTATCAGAGACTTCAATCAGGTCATCTCGGAGCATCTGCTGTACCTCCTGCTTCACCAGCTTCAATCTCTCATGGGGCAGTCTGTAGGGGGGGGGAATGGATTGGGGGTGCATCACCTGTCTGTATGACTATCTCTGCCTCTGATGTGTGGCCAGGCTGGTCTGTGAACACCTCCTCGTGTTTTGTCAGCAGCACCATCAGCTCTTCAGTCTGCGAGGGTGTCAGGTCTGGGTTGATGAAAGTGTGTAGGATGGGGGTGGTTTCGGGCTGGGTGGGTATGTCACAGGCCGGGGAGGTCACATGTTCCTGGCCATTAGCGATCCTTCCCAGCAGGCAGACCGCAGAGGGGGCCTCCCACCTAGTCAGCATGTTCACATGGAAGGTTCGGAGAGGTCTGCTGCTGGTGTCCATGCGCACATGGTAGGTGGTGGCGGAGAGCTTTTCTTTTACAGGAAATGGACCCTGCCACTTTGCCAGCAGCTTGTTGGAAGAGGAAGGTAACATGACCAGAACTAGCTCACCCTCTTTGAGATCTCTCTGGCGGGTTTTCTGGTCATATCTCTCCTTCATCTTGCCTTTGGCCTTGGATTCGGATTCCGTGGCCTTCTCCCTGGCTGAGTCGAGGTGGGAGTAGACAGACTGGAGGTAGGAGAGCACACTCTCTGGGCCAGTGGTGGGGCATTCCCAGTCCTGTCTGAGGATGTCTAGTGGGCCTCTGGGTGTTCTGCCATAGAGGAGTTCAAATGGGGAGTAGCCGGTAGACTCCTGTGGGACTTCTCTGTAAGCAAATAACAGAAATGGAAGGGCTTTGTCCCATTGCCCGTTGAACTCCTCCATGAACTTCCGTAGCATGGCTTTGAGTGTTCCATTGAACCTCTCTACCAACCCATCTGTCTCGGGATGGTAGGCTGAGGTCCGGATGCCCTTGATGCCAAATAGGCGGTAGAATTCTTTCATGAGGCTACTGATGAAGTTGGAGCCCCGATCTGTCAAGATCTCGTCTGGGACGCCCATCCTGGCGAAGATCCCGATCAGTGCCTCTGCCACATCCTGACTGGTGGTGGTCCTCATGGGAATGGCCTCAGGGAACCGGGTGCCATAGTCGCAGATGGTTAATATATATTTGTGGCCATCTGCCATCGAGGGAAGGGGTCCAATGAAGTCCATGGCTATGCGGGAGAAAGGGGTACGCATTATAGGTAAGGGTATGAGAGGTACCTTCCTTATCCGACCAGAGGCAGTCTTCTGGCACACCTGGCACCTGCTGCACAGTTCAGCCACATCTTCCCTCATTCCTGACCAGAAGAATCTGTTCATCACCCTGTCTGTCGTCTTTGTCCTGCCAAGGTGACCGGCCCAGGGAGGTTGATGAGTTGCCCTTAGAGCTGTCTCCCTGTATGCACTGGGTAGTACGAGCTGAACCACCATCTCTGCCCGCCTGGCTGGCTTCCACCGGCGGTAGATGAGGTCGTTGACCTTGAAGAATTTGGAGTCGGGTCTGGTACACTGTTTCCTGATGGCCGCCAGTGAGGGGTCTTTCTGCTGTAAACCTGCAAGCTGGGGTCTGTGTCCATCAAGGGGGTGGGGTTGACCCCAGATGGCTGCGTGTTTACGTCTCTCCTTCCTTCTATCACTCCTAGGACTCTGGTCGGGTTATGCAGGGCGGAGAGTTATCCACCAAGGTTGTTAGCTCCAGGTCCAAGGTTGGCTCTTCTGTCAGTGCTGGAGGATTGGGGGAAATTACAATAGTATCAGAACCACTTGCCTGGTCATCAGACTCCCCCTCTGATGCGACACCGCTGCTGGTGCCATCATCTAAGTCACTGTCACCACCGTGGGACAACTCTGAGGTGGAGTCACTCACGGAAGAGGAGGAGAGCTCGCCAGACTCCTCTTCACTCTCAGAGGAGGGTTCGGGCGTGGCTGAGTCCACAGCCTCTGCATATGAGTTTGGTCTGGCACATAGGCGGTGAGGTCTAGTATGTCTGGGGGTGGTGAGTTGAGCTGGGAGGAGATCGCACAAACCCGGGAAGTCAGTGCCCAAGAGAGCATCCATCCGGAGCTTGTTATTAACTGCCATCAGGCAAGTGTGCTGCTTCCCTCCGACCGACACCGTCACTCTGGCTAGGGGTAGTCTCTTCACCGCTCCATGGATACCTTCTATCAGCAAGGACTTTCTCGTCATATCCTTGGACTGGACCCATCTGCCATGTCAGCTCAGCTCGTTTGACCAGGTCATGGGTAGACTCCTTCGGTAGTAGAGCCATATCACGCCACTGGACGCGGTAGAAGTCCGTTGTGATGCCATGGTAGTCGAGCAGGGTGGGGCGGAGGTGAGCAAAGTCCTTCACCGGACCCTCAGGCAACCCTCCCAGATAGTTCCTGGAGGCAGGCTCTAGTCTTGGAAGGATAGTGCCGACCCAAAATTCTGGAGGGACGTCGAAGGTGGACATGTGGAGGGAAAACGAGTCCAGAAAGCCCTCCAACTCCGAGATGTCTGTGAGAGAGGCAAAGACCGGGGCATCCTTGCCTGCTCTCCTCCTGTCACGTTCCTGCTGACGTATGTCAGCCTCTTCTCTCTCTAGCCGGCGAGTCTCTGCATCTGCATGCTTCCTCTCTGCATCTTCCACGCGTCTGGTCTCCTCCACCTGCTGATTCATTTGAAACATTGTTAACCAACGTGTTTCCTCTCGCTGTTGGCGCTCATCCTCTCTCTGTTGCCTCTCCTCTTTATCACGTCTCCTCTCTTCCCTCTCATCTTTTCTCCTTCTGTCATCCGCCTGGTCTCTCTGCTTCTGCATAAAGGCAAACATTTTCATTAGTTGGTTCATCTGGGAACCACTGTGAGAAGCCTGTGTGTCCATCAGGTCTTCCTCGGACTCCAGTTCATCTCTGTCCCGAGAAAGCCTGCCGTCATCTGTGTCAGACGGGGTCGGAAAGTGGTCTTCCTTGACCCTTGTTCCAGGGATCAACGTCCTGCTTCTAGTAGACATGATCAGACCTGCACTAGGGAGAGAGATATGACAACCTGATGGAGTTAGACAGTGAAGGGTAGCCTGGAAGTTGGAGTGGATCTGTTTCAAGCCGCTGCCACCAGATGTTACGGATAACTAGCTCGTTATATCGCTGGAGATAGCAACCCAGTGCAGATGATAGTAGGAATTGATGTGTCTTCACTGCTTTAACTTACAAGAGGCATTCTGGCCCTGTCCATGAGCTGGCTCCTTTAAGTAGGCTGCCAGCCATGAACCCAGGCCAGACTATATAAGGCAATATGCATACTAATGATCAGTTCTGTGTCTTGTGCATGATCTATTCTATGGTTAACCTAGTTACATATTAGTGGTCCCTATGCCAGTTCTCAGTTATGACCTTATATGGTCTTGTGGGTTTGGTCTTGGTTTGATGTCGGGGGTTCCTTCGGTTGGGGATCCATGACACCATGCCACTGACAAACTGTCTTTCTAAACACTCAAATAGGAATTTGTCATGGTTATTTCCTGCATAATATATATATATTACAGGAATATACTCTGTATTTTTTTATATCTCCTTACTGAAGAGTGAACCAACTCAGTGATTGTCCAAGCTAAGAATAGAAGACAACCAGTATTACTACACACCCACTTATCCAATCTGTGTCTATGGTTATCTTAGCGAACTCGCTTCTTTGGTTTTTATAGAAAACATACCAATTATGTTGCATTTGGGACATAAAATCTTATGCTGCAATACCATGATCTTCATTGTAGAGTGTCACACAAGATTTCTTTAACTTAAGGGGTTCATGTTGTTATCATAGTTGCAGCACTCTTCAGTAATGTTTAATTTGACTGCAAGTGAAGAGACTACTGTTCTGAACTTGCTGTTGTAGGTTATATGCTTCTCTCTAGACTTTATGGCAGCTTCAACTGTGTCCCAAACCAAAATTAGGTAAGGTAGGGGAAGCAGTCAGAGCTTTTAGATGACTATTAGAAGAAATGTTTTAGTAGACCATTTCTATTTCCACATTTCTCTCAAATAATGCAGTTACAAACAGAACAAGTGGCCCACCTTCATTACCTATAAGGAACTGCTGTTCTTTCTTTCCTGCTTTATGGAGAGTAAAGGGCTCATTCTTCCATTAATTTTGTTTTGTTTTTGCTGCTTCAGGGTTCAGTGCTGCTTTCACACTCTGAATACGACTCCTGCATTTCATGGTTTGAAGCAGGCGCAATCAATTGCATGGTGGGCATCACATGAAAACATTTACTAGTCTAGTCATGTGCTGTCCACTTGATTACTTTTATTGTTGAGTCAATTGTTATTAACTAGCAGCTGCAACTTGAGGTTTCAAGAAAGTTTGTCAATTTTAAACTAAAAGTTAAGCTGCCTCACATAGAAGACAATGTGATAACTGCTGGAAAGTGTGATATAATTGCCAAAAGTCAGATATAATTGCCGTGAGTGGCTGTGAGCAGGAGAATTTCTCCAAAAAGAGGATAGTTGGATACTCTGTATAGGTATGCTTAGTAAAGTCTTGAAAAGAAGTAGAAACTTGCTCGGTTCACTACAAGCTTACCTGACACAGAACCAGCTTGCCTGGTACAGTACAAGATTACCTGGTACAAGTAGTATGCCAGTAAACGTGTACTATACAAGTCAACTTGTACCTGCTTGCCTGGGCCAACTATAATTATAATAATCCTTTCAATATAAGCTTACCTGACACAGAACCAGCTTGCTTCAAAAATTGAGATTAAAATATGTGCATATACAATGAGCATAAAAGATTCTTGTTGATTAAGTGCGATCTATTTTTTATTATATTTACATAGGTCAATACTTTGCCTATACAGGTCAAACCTTGTTGACAAAGGTCACATGAGAGTTTACATGTAGAGACATCAATCAGAGTTAGTTTAGTCATAGAGATGTCATCCAAAAACAACGAAAAACAGTTTTAAGTGTATCTGAGTTGTTCTAGGATACTGCAGAAAGTAACAGCATGCCCAAATGAAAAATAAATGGAAAACAAGGGCCCTTATGAAAACACTTTAGTTCTGCTCAGCCTATCAGCAATGAAAGTCAAGAGATGTCTCATCTACTAACAAACTCAACTTTACACAAGTGGGATGAACTGACAAATCTCCCCAGAAAATATAGTAAATATGTTATTGAAGTTGCTTTCAGCACAGAGTGGTGGGCTTAGAAATGACCCAAGAGAGTTTGACAGGCAAATATCAACTTGTGTTCCCCACCCACCTTCATAGCATAACTTCTCAAACCTTGATTGCCCCAACCCCCCCCCCCCCCCCCCCCCCCCCACCCCCCCACCCCCCCCCCCCACACACACACCCTCTCCTTCTATAAAACCCTGAAAGAAACACAGAGTTATACACACACTAGATGGTGAGAGTTAACACACACTAGATGGTATTGCACACATGTTGTGATGAGGTTAAGGCAGGTCAACTCAGTGCAAATCATAAGACAATAAAGCAATGGTGCCTATTGATTGAACTTGATTTACCTGGTAAACCATTCCAAACTTAATACATACATTACAATGACCTTCTAAATTCTGATGAAGGCTAGAGCATCTAGTCTAAATTTCCAAAGAGCAAATTTCAAATTAAGATCATTGTAATTTTATTATAATTATCCAACTAAGAGTTAATTGCTGTAAGTTCATCCAATTGAAAAGCAATACTTGGAAAAATGCTTTTGAACAATTTCTCAGGTCCAATCATGACTAGAGGACAGATATTTCCACAACAGTGAAGATATTTTGGTCCATTATATGTTCATCATTGACAGGGATACAACAAAGTTAATAAAGTGTTAAAAATTTACCATGTAAAGGTTGGTGGGGGGCTCTTCATATTCTAACTTTGGACAAGCACAGTAAGATTATCCGCAGTACCCGTGGACCGCTGTACCTTCTAGTTCTATTTAGAGCACATGAACTTGTCTACTCTATCAGATCTTCATGCATTGAATCTAATCTATCTCCCACTGATACCTTTTTTCAACTCTCTTTGAGTCTTCATATAAACATCGTAGTTCCCATGGAAACATTAGTACCATGAATGTTGCAAAGACCGTGACCTGTATGGGGTGTGGTTTATTTCCTCTCTTTACCCTCTCCCACGTTGCTATAATTTATCATCACCATCATCACTATCCTCATCCTCCTCCTCCTCCTCCTCCTCATTATCATCATCATAATCATCCTCGTCGTCATCATCATCATCATCATCATCATCATCATCATCATCATCATCATCATCATCATCATCATCATCATCATTATCATCATCATCATCATCATCATCATCATCATCATCATAATCCTCATCATCCTCATCATCATCATCATAATTAATAATCCATACTACCTTATTAAAATATATTTATTTACTCTCAATGCACTCTCAGTTGACATAACATTAAAATAATAATATTCTCAATAATCAACTTCAAATTGTATTCTCTCGACATTTTGACTAGATGCTTTAGCGATCATCATGTAATTATAGTATATATATCTATTTATTTGCTAATTTCCTCAGGAAATGTCATCAATAAAATGGAAATATTCATAACTTCTGTATAGATTGTTAACTTTAGGTACCAATGATATCTGATCACTTCAGCATTATTATCATTATTATTGTTGTTGTTGTTGTTGCTGCTATTATTATTATTATAAACTTTCTCAGCAATCAACTTGAATTGACTCAATAGACATTTCAGCTAGATGCTCTAATATATTTTTTGCCTCCATGTTCCTTTTAACTTATACCTCACCCAAAAGTTTCTCTAACAGTAAGAAGGGGAACTAAATCATAATAAAAGGGGAATATTTTTTCTAGAATACGACTTTGTAGCTCCATAGATTTTGTATTCTTTACAACTCAAAACACAAACATCCCTGTGTGCACTCTTTTGAGACTAAAAATATATACATCCAAATTTGGGGTACCTCTCTACAGTGTGGCTCCTTACTGGAAAGTCCAAGAAGCTATAATTATAAGTATGGTTAAAGGAAGCTGTTCTCTATAGAATGAGTGTTTTCATGCATGCAATGGCATCATAAAAATAGCAATATTCTTCAGTGACAACCCATCCATGTTTTCGTTGGTCACCCTTCTCAAAAAGTACTTCACTAGAACCCAATGAAAATACTCTATGTAAAGCACACTGCTTGACAGATGTGTATATAAAAGCATTAAAAAAAGGAGTCTCACCTAGAGCAAATTAATTTAAGGTATCCTAACTTTGGCTGCATGTAATACCCTAGCCCTAGCCTAGTATCAAAAGAGAGCACACAGAGGGCTCTAGCTATATATATCAAGTTGAATCTATGGAGCTCGAAAGCCTTAACCACACAAAAATATCCATCAGTGATTTATTCCCCCTTTAGGAAGAATGAATGTTGCAGCCTAGAACAACCCAAAAAAATCTACAACTACCTAGCTAAATATAAGACTCACCTCGCCCCCAAAACTTCAAATATCAGTCTTTCATATATGATCTTGTTCTGTGTATAGTGTACATAATAATATGTACATTATACTTATTCATTACATCACTAAATTATATATAATACATATAGTGTCGAGTTGGTGATCAGAATTGCCGTTATATATACATACTTCATCTTGACAAGCTTGCTTGAAATAAGCACAAGTTGTTCTCCCAATGCTCACCCAATCCATAATTCCTGTATGAACCACTGTGTACCTTATCTTAACATCAATGTTCTCTTGCAAGAGATTTATCTGTCTCTCTCAACTCATATGTACAAGCTACTGTACAGATGAGCAGCACAAAGATGGCAGAAGCCAATGGTCATGTTTTGTTTATTTTTTGTTCTGTAATGTGTAGAAAGATAAGCAATTCAAGTATTATCATCTGTCTCCAATTCCGAAGCAGTTTCTTGCTAACTTCTCTCCCCCTCCCTTCTACTCTGGTGTTCCTCCAAAATACCTGTTGAATATTCTACACTTACTTACTGATGGTAGACATGCTGGCATGAAAAGATATTCAAGATTGTAGTTTGTCATGCACACTGCTTGGCTTTATATCCCACATGTCTTCAGGGGTTGACAACTAATACATCAAATTATATATTTGAAACAGGGACTAATTCCTAGAAAGGGGCAGGAAGGAAGAAATATTGTGAAGAATAACTCACTCCATAATAGAGCAGCTGTTTCATGTGCAAATGAATGATGTTGGTGTGCCACCATTTAGAAATCCTAGGACTGTGACACCAGACAAGTATTCTCTTACCTGCAACAGGAGTGAGAGGTAAAGGAAACACTTACTGTATACATGATCAGCAAGTGAAAAACAAATAACTAACTATACCAGACACTAATACTGACACCATACCAAGAGTTCACCTAAATATAGAACTTTTATCTGAGTGCACGTATTTACTAATAGTAACCCTGACCCATAAACCAAAAGAATTACACTTAAATGCACCCTTTACCAAAAGTCATAAAATGTTGGCCAAGTATATATTGCACACCTTTTACTAAGAACTAATAATATTGATCCTTTACTAAACCTCTGCTAGAATTGGAGTGCATCCTCATCTCAAATGGAGAAAGGCAGATTTCGAGAGAGCAGATGAGATCCATGGAGTTCAGTATTTGTCCTTTATTGGTGATTAGCAAATACCCTTATTCAGAATGCTGGTCATTGGAGCCATTCCATTCAAAAACTTGGGTGTGCCAATCATACCTGCAAGGGCTACCACAGGGTTGGGAAAACTAGTGAAAAACAACTTTCAAGGGAAAGGAAGGACTCACCATGGAAGTCTTCCATAAACTAACTAGTGCTTCCCATTGTTTTATAAAGATGCAGCTTTCTAGGAAAAGGATGGACTCACCATGGAAGTCTTCCATAAACTGAGTAGTGCTGCCCATTTTGCTATAAAGATGCAGCTTTCAAGAAAAAGGATGGATTCACCATGGAAGTCTTCCATAAACTGAAAGTGCTACCCATTGTTCTATAAAGATGCAGCTTTCTAGGGAAAGGAAGGACTCACCATGGAAGTCATAAATTGAATAGTGCTGCCCATTGTCTAGACCAGGAGTTGGACAAGGCCCTTGCTTTGCAGCTATCAGAATGTGATCTCATCAATGGACCATTCTAATGCTTTGGGAATTATGATAGCTGCACTCAGACATTTGTACTACTGCCCAGAGAGAGTGATGTCTGCATAGTTTCCATGTGGCAGTAGTTATGAGTAGGGATATTCATAACAACAATATTAACAACAATATAAAAAATAATTTAATATGATAATAATAACAACAATAACAACAATAATATTTATTATTATTATTACTACTATTACTATTATTATTATTATATTACTACTATTACTACTATTATCATTATTATTATTATTATTACTATTATTTTTATTACTGTTACTGTTGTTGTTGCTGTTGTTATTATTATTTTTTTATTATATTTTTTATATTGTTGTTGTTGTTGTTATTATTATTAGAGAATGATTATTGAGAAGGTTATTGTAATGTTATTTGAGTGAATAGTGCAGTGATCCTCCATACTGTTGTTGAACATCAACAAATTCTAATTTCACCTCATTAGAACTTGTATTGAGCAGTGCAGCATCTGTCTCTGAACAAGTTGTTCACAGTCTTGTATGCATCATACAACAACACTGTAGGAATGGTCAATGCCATCAGTGGAGACAAAAATCCAATGGCCCTTTGTTGGAGCCACGCCCCAACAGAACCTGCAGGCAGCAGCCTACAGGCCAAGCAACAATAACATGTTAATTAGGATTAATCAGATGTTAGCGATCTAAGTGTGAGTCATGGGAATGTTAAAACAGATTATGTAATGTACTGTGCTGTGTAGATTTCATTGGTCATCTGTGATGTAATGTTGATGAAATAACCATATATGGATGTATGCCCATTGGGGGTGGCTGAGAGTATTTAAGCTCAGGCCACCCCTGGGACTAGTCAGTTCTGAGTTTGTACAACTACAGTTGCTATTCCAATCTATTTAGTTAGCCTTAAATGCCTAAACTTCTCTGGCTAGGTTAGCTAAGGTTGGGCAGCCAATTCAGGACTCTGGTGGCAGCCAATTTACAGTTAGGGCAGCTAACGCTTCCGGAGTCAGAGGGTTATCGGGAGCAATCCACCCCTTGTCTATGGACTAAGCTCTAACACCCTTGCCTGTATTAATAAACTCGGTTGATTCAACTGTGAATTTCATTATGACACCCCAACAAACTTTCTGAAGATCGCCAATATGGCAAAACCCCTTGATCAAGCATCAATTATGCCATCTGTTAGCCACTAATTTATATTGATTAAAATGTCTCTTTCAGAATCACACAATGGTATCCATAGATTTGGTCGAGGTGTTTGGAGTAAAAAAACCCCGCTATTTGGAAGTTCTTTCTCCTCTCATTTCCCCAGGCATGAGCTTCCTTCCTTACAGACAGGATCATGTGGATGACAGACATTGTCAGCATTTTATTGTAACAACATGTCCTGCAATATGTGCAATAAAAATGCATTTCAAAACTAACTTTGTGACTAACAGCCTGTGATGGTACTTCAGCTAAGTCAGAGAAAAAGAATTATTTTTTTATTGTGCTATGGTAGACACATTTGACCAAGCAGCACCAATATCATTCCTTATTGATAAACTCTATTTGAAGTATTTACAATAAAATTTATAGCATATAAGATGTCAGCTATAGCCACTTTGTTAATCATATCAGGTGACTGCATTGAAGGATTGGAATTATATACATGCCTTCTGCACACATAGAAAAATCTGCCTTGTTAACTGGACTAATTGAAAAAAATTGTAAGTTTTCTGTATAGTATATATTAGAAATGACAACATTTAGTTAGGGTCATCAAACTATTGTAGAGCTAGCATTATAAAAACATGACTGTGGCTTATAATTCTCACATTCTGCTCATTAGAAATCCATTCTTCTTGAGTTGCAGCTTTGAACCCAATAGCAAATAAAGTAACAGGCTTTCACTTACCTTGCCTATCTCTATTCAGCTATAGTTGTACATATTTATATATAATTATACTAAGTTGTGTTTGTGTACATTGTAGGTTGATCAACTCGGGTTTATTAATATTAATATGCATAAAGAAATGGAATTGATGTACACACCACTGACTGCAGTTGCTTTGAGGTTGGCAAAAGTGGAGGAAATGGTGATGTCGAGCTTTCATATGTTGAAGATGATAGACTCATTACCATCACACTTTGAGGTAGAAGGAAAGTTCTGAGTAGTTGTAGATTGAGAAGAGACTTGAGACAAGTTGAGATCATTCAGGAGACATATGTGGACAGCCTTTTAAAGCACATGCCCAGAGATGATGAATTGGCAAGCTTGTATACACATTTTCTAAGATGTTCCTCACATATGTCCCTAACCATCTCTTCTCAAACTTTTCACTTAATGGCTGTCCCCTTGGGACTTTCTCAACAATACCTTACTACTGCATTTCAGAACCTACCGATTAATTGTACATAAATTCAATAACCACCTTTTTTTGCAGAAACTCTTATTATAATTCCACTTATATCTTATCTTTGTCAGATCAATATTGGATTTAGCATACTTGGGTTTCTTTCCATCAAAGAGATGTGATGTTTTCAAGCTTGACAATACTTTACTTCCAGAGCAATGAGGTCTCCTCCTTCAATTTTGGCTAGCATATATGCATTTTGCTTATCTGTAGTTGTTTTATTGATTAAAAAGTTGGCATCAAGAGTCCTGAATTCATGAAGAATATATAACTGTCACCTCTTAGCATAAAATGCATGCTTGCTTTTCAAGAGACTGGCCCTGTGGGTGAGTTCTTTTCATATCGACATCTCCTACCTCACCTTACACTCTTCCTTTTTGTCTTCAGATTGTCTTGATAATATATTTTTATGACTTGACTTGTGCCAACTGGCTCTGTTCTCTGAGAAGTCCTTCATGGTAATGCCCTTTTTTAAATGCTCTAGAACTGGCAGTCTATTCAGTTTTTGGAATATAGAAACACTTTCATAATAATTATGGTATTTCATATGATGTTGATCAATCCACCATTCAAAGGACACCTTTTGGCATATCAAACATAATCTCAAATCCTAAGCTACATTTAGCATTGTATGTATTAGGTGGCTTACTTTCCAGCAACAAGACTAAGACTTCTCAATGTAAATATGCTTAAAATATTGTTAGGGTTAGGTAGTATAATTATATCTATATATCAGTAAGGTAAGCACAGGTTGGCTGTTCAATGCTTGCTTCAATCTTGTGAATGATCTCACACAATTTTCCATTCACTTCACAGGCTGATGCAATATTTCTAGTCAAATCTGATAAGATTGCTGCAGCTGAACATAAAGCACAAGTAATATTCACCCGGACCAAGAAATGCTTTGACATCATGTTTTGTCTTTGGATGCTGAAGCTTCTGTATGTCTGTGATGTTTGCTTGTGCTATTGTCACCTGGCTAAAGCCGATGATATGGCGCAGTTGGACATTGCAAATCGTTATTTCAACATCAGACCTTCCTGTCTCAGTCTAACTACAGGTGCTGCAGGTGTTCTTCCCATGTAGCACTGAACGACACTATATCATTGAGTAAGCAGCAGAGTGGTTATGGAGGCCATAACACACTGTCCTTGAGGCGTTGGAAGGTTGCTGGGGAACCGTTCAAAGCAGATGGTACAATTTGAAAGGAACACGAAGGCTCTTTTATGCCTCTGCAACTGGCACCTAATAGTATCTTTTACTGAGATCAAGTATAATTATTGTAGTGATGTATGATGCTTGCCCCAACTTGTCAGCCACTTGATGCTATTGAGTCATCTATAACCTATGCAGAGATAGAGTGACCAATCTTTCTTTGCTACTGTCACAATGGATGATGCCCATGGGCTTCTGCATAGCTCAATAATGTTCTGTTGGAGAGGAATTCTGATTTCAGACACTGCTGACTCCCAAGCCTTTGGCACTCTGTTTAGTGGTATATATGCGAAAGGGTATGGCTGAGCCAGTGTTGATTTGGTGAGATGTAGCTCTGGTCTTGCCAGGGATGTCTGTAAACACATCCATCTGTGTGTTGATCAAGGTTTTGATCTGTTGTGTCTGGTTATCAGTGAGATGTTCTCCAGTAATGAGGGGTACAGCTTCATCGTTTAGAGTGTTTACTTGCATACAGCAGCAACGGGAGGATGCCATTTCTATATTGATGTGTATGGTTCTTTTCCAATTTCTACGATCTGGAATATCGACTGTATAAGTAATTCACCCAGCCAACAATGATAGAGGCCTTACCATTGGGCGGTTAGTTACCATGATGCCACAGGCATAAGTACCAATACTTAATTACCATCTTGGAATTTCTGGGATCTTGCCAGCTGGTCATATCCGTGTTTATAACTAGCTTGTGAAGGTTTCTTGTTTCCCACAGCCAGTTGTTGCATCTGATCTAGTTGATCTCTGATGTTGCCTAACCACTCCATGGTGGTGGTGTCCTCGATATTGCACTCCATCAATGTTTCCTTTAAGATTTGTAAGGGCTCACTGATGTGGTGTCCAAACAGGAGCTCAAACGGGAAGAACCCTGTTGTGTCATTTGGATTTTTCTGCAGGCAAAAAGTATGTCAGGTAAGAGGGTGACTCACTCTTGGTTGTGTTGTCCCACTTCTTCACCATTTGCTTCAGTCCGGCATAAAAATGCTCAAGCATGCCGTTAGTTTGAGGATGGTATGGGCTATTCTGTTTGTGGTGAATGCCCATCTTGTGGTAAAAGGTTTGCATGGATCTGGCCAAGAAATTGCTTCCCTAGTCAGTCTAGAGTTCTGCCAGCAGCCAGTCTAGAGAAAATCTCCATGAGTGCTGCCACAACTGACTCCATGTCGCCCTTCCAGAGTACTACAGCATCAGGGTATTGACTATCAAAATCCATGAACATGAGAAGGTATTTGTTCCCTTACTTGGTGCGTGTTAAAGGTCCAACCATATCGATTGCTACCCTATCCATTGGTTTTTTCGTCACCAGCATAGGCTGTAATCGAGCGACATGGTTAGCTGCTTTTTGGTGACAACTCTCAACAGCACTCTGCAAGTCTTTGTGCGTCGGGCCAGTAGAAATATCTGATAATCGTTTGCTTTGTTCTTTTGAATCCCAGCCTTATAATTAATTTGCTGGTCTCCTGTCGGTTGGTAGCATAAGTTGGTGCACATCATTGCCCAGATGGTTAGTATACTATGCTTGTATAATAGGCCATCATTCAAGAAGTACTGTGAGACTTCCTCCTCCATCTGTTTCCATGTGGGGTACAAAGCGGTGTCCCTCCTTTGAGCATTTCTAAAGACAGCTTGATCATTTTTCTGTGTTGTGTGGCCGGATACTTCTTGTTGAGGAGGAGAAGGCATGTCCGTAGGAAGTGTAGCACTATCCAGGTTGGCGAACAATCATCCTTTTCTGCCGCTGTCTGGTTTGTTTAGGTTTTGGTTCAATGGTGAAAAAGAGAACAATGTCTTCGCCAATTAGGTTGCAGCATGGGGTGACCAACACATCTGATACAGCATGGTCTATCTCATCCTCCTGTTGTGTCACAGTGCAATTAGAGATGCAAACTCCTGATCGCTCTATCATCTCCATCCTGCATGATTTGTTGAGCTTTGGCAGCTGCCATGGTTTGGACTGCAAACACAGGTGCCTCATGTGCAGCTCTCTCATTCAAAGGTTTGATCTACATTATGCTCTAAATAGCTTTTGCTACTGAGCTCATTTTTCAAAAAAAAGAGTTATAGAGTAATCTCATCCCCTTATCCTCGTGGCTTTTGTGACCTTTTTGAGTTTGACCTGTAGGCAATGATGTCTAGTGCCAAGAACAGGAATTACTTAACTTTTAAGAAAAGGTTGAGGTTATGAAGACCTTTGAGAAGAATCCTCGAATGAAGAGGCATAATCTTTCCCAAATGTTTTATTGTGGTAAGACCCGATTATTAAGAATAAGGACACTATTTTGTCATGTAGGAAGCAAACATGTCAAAAACTACACTTTGTGATTGTAAAGTGGCTCGTATAGTGTTCTAAGAATGTTAGTTAACAAGGCATTATATGGCTTATATGAGTGGTAGTCTCTTGCCCATTCTAAGAATGTTTATCCCGGGGAATCACAGATTGCAGAGAAAGAAAGACACATAGCTACTACTCTCAGAAAGACAGGGTTCATGGTTAGCTTGACAAATGTCAAAACTGCTATAACATCAGACAATTTACAGTATCTTGTGAATCTGGTGATGTGGAGGGGGTAACAGTCGATTCTTGTAAAGAAAGGCTACCAGAAATTCTGCAAGGATATAAGAAAGAGGATGTCATGAATCTAGATGAGACTAGTTGTTCTTGTCAGGCTCTATCTAATCACGGGGCAACGGTGCAAAGGGGTGTGAAGAAAAGTAAACAAAGGGTATATAACAGGAACCTTGATTGTTACTGCCACAGGGAAGAAAGAGAAACCAGTGGTCATTGGGAAATATGAGAATCCACGGTGCTTTAAAAGATTTGACAAAAGCCTTTTGCCAGCGAAAAGTTTGGATGAATAGTGAAATCATGTAATCGGTTGTTACAAAACTGAATCATTTAAACGTAAAATATTGCTTTTGATGGATAATGCCGGATGTCATCAGGAAGACTTGAAGAGCAAGTTCAGCAATATTAAGGTCGTCTTCTGCCGGCTAACACTGGGTTGTTAATCAGATTATTGCTGGGGTTAATAACAACATAACTCAATTAGCTCTTCTTGTGGATGGAATGCAACTTAAAAAGGACTTGAACCTCTAAAATGAACTTAAGGAGGACTTCAACCCTGAAGCTAACTTAAGGGGGACTGAAGCCCTAGAATGTGTATATAGCAGTATTATATGTGGCAATTACTTTATGCTACTCATCCTTCTCATCAAGATAGCAGCCCAGCATTTAGGCAGAGCAGACGGGTCAAGGTCCAGATGTTCCTTCAGATGCTACATACACATGATAATCTAAAACAACAAACAAAAACTGGAGTTTAATTAAACCATGTGCAGTTGACCCTAAGTTAGTTTCAAGTGGACCTTATTCGATAGTAAGGCATACTACATGTCATCATGAAGTTTATTGAATTCACCGTCTCACACAAGCTGTTTTAAGGTGTCATTTGTTCAACCCTTATTCATCACCCCTCCTCCTTTCCTCTTGAATGTCTTATATCACGTTTGGGCACTGATGGCTCTACCCACATACAACAACTAAGATGTGTGGCTTGTGGTGCATTATTTCCTTGTCCACTGATAATATAACACAAGGAATTAATTATAAAGTTCAAGAATGAATATCCACAATCTCTAATTATATTTTGTAATTAATATATATCTGTCATCAGATAGATATTATACAACAAAGAAATACTGAAACTAACTGGCTTCCTTGGTGAAATCTCAGCATCATAATAAACAGAATATAGCTACTACTTGAGCCATAATTGCCTATAATTACTGCAATAGACCTAGCCAGCTGGATTGAGGACAAAAAACTCATTAGCAATAATGTTGGCAGTTAAGGGGAAAAATTGCACATGCTTTTTTTTGCAGTTCACTTATAATTATAATTCACAATTGCATTCCAAAATAACATAACTTTACTATATATATTATATATAAATATATATTATATATAATGCACATATTCAGTATTCCAAAATCAATTAGTCCAAAAATCATTTCTAATCCTACTATTAGCATGAAAATATCTGTTTGGTTGTGAAGATTATAGCTGTAAAACTGTTTGCTGAGTCACATGCTATTTCTGAGCTTCAATTCCCCAACCCTCCTCTGCCAGTTCCAAACTTCTGTTTGCATTACTAATTTCCAAGTAACATATTAGCCAACAAAATACTTGATCAGTATTTAGCCGAAAGGAGCACTTAGCCCGAAGTGGCCTCATGAAAACGAATTATCTTCTGTGTTAACCATTCATATTCAGTGGCCATGTATGAACACTTAAACACTTATTAGCACCTAATCAAAACACTTGTATACTGCTACTTCCTCTTGCCACAAGCATAATGCTTAATGAATTGGAATAAGGCCACACCTCAGGCAGTTCAGGCAATCACATTTTGAGGTATCCTATTTTAGCAGCATGTAATTTGTGCATATTAGTACCTTTGCAACATTTTAGTATCACAAGAGACACAACAGAGAGATCTATTTTTATATACAAAGTTTATAGAGTAAAGTGTACAGGACCTAAGGAGCTCCAAAGTTATAACAACAAGGTTTTATCTATTCATAGTTTATTAATGAGATTGAAAACTGACATAGCCGTTAATTAATGATATGGCATTTCTCTGGGCTACAACATTGTATAAAGAGAGTGGGTGTGCTGGAGTGTTTGGAGGAATACTCATTGCTTTCCAGAGGTCAGATTATGACAGTGAGAGTGGCAGATTTTGAATTGAATATATGACTATAACAATAAAAAACAACGGATGTTCACTCAATTCACTGATGAAGACTTGATCATGATAAATTACCTTCCCTAAATAGAACTTACTAATTTGCTAGATGTTCTTCATGTGCTGCTGATAGTGATGGTATTTGCATCCCTGGAAGAAGGAGTTTGAAGTATGCATAGCAAGGAACTTGGTAACTGATTGCAGCTAACCCTATATATGGTATTTAGAAAGACAACCACAATGACTCAGCAAAGCCTTACCAAATCAGAAGCAATAGGTTGGCTTCTTTTCACTGCACAAGCTTGTTTAAATAGAAGTAGTGACTTCTATTTGAGTGAATACAGAGTCATGGTGGCAAACTGTACCCTCAGAGACATGTGTGCTCAGAACCTCCTCCAAAGTTTGCCTGCACGATAAGTATTGTGCATATTAAAAAGGAAGTGGTCATAATAGTGACTCACCACAACAATGCCTGGATTGGTATTTTTCATTTCCTGGCCAAGTCCCTTGCTAATTGTGAATGTGGCATGGCGTGGCCATAAAGCTTTTCCTGAACACATATACTGATATTGATATAGTGTGTGTACTTCCAGGGTAGTGATTGAAAGGAACAGCACTTTGCTTGGGTGAGCGTGCAGGTCAAATTGCACCAGAGCCATGGAGTTATATTCTATTCTACTGTGAACCTGCACTTGCTGAGGGGTCTCTAGACACCCTTGTGTGTGTGGAAAAGTCAAGGATAATCTTAGACCCTAGCAAACCTGATCAAGTGATAAGAAATGTAAACTTGATAAACCTTTGAACACTTCCAGACCTTAGCTCTGAAACATGGCCAGCCACATATATATGGAGGTGGTTTCCATAATTTTTGCATGCACTTGTCCAGTTCAACACAATGTTTGCCTCAATAGCAAGTATGTGAAGTAGATATCACTTAGCCTTCGTTCAAGACTATAACCATGTCAAACACCTGTCCTGCACTCTATGATTATACTAATCACATGTGAGAGTGGTGGTGAGCATGTGTTGCTATATATTGTACAAGGTTTTATATGGTGAATGACAGTCACATAACTATAATCATGCAAGTTTTAAGATCTCAGCTTTATTCACATGTTTTAATTTTCCATCAGCAAATTATACTACAAGTATGTGTGATCAAATAATCGATGTTTCAGTTTAATCTACAAATTTGTATAGTTACAATTAAGTGTGTGAGGCACACACTACTGAACATAAATCTCTACCACTTCAATGGCAATGTCTTCATTATCTCTAGGCTCATCACGACACACCCTCATCTCTATATCATCAGTGGACCATGGCAGCTGCTTGTAGAACCATGGAGGAGTGTTAAAGGAGCAGCACATGTTATTATTTTTACAACCATCTCCATCCCAGAGAGGGTTATCTGCATAGAAAGTTTCACTAGAGCCACTTGAAGCAGCTGTATCACAGAAATAATCACCCCCCACAAATGGGGGAATAAGGCCAGTATTTGGTGTCGAAGTGTTGATGCAGGGACAGTTGTAGTATTTATAGTTACCATCATTATTAGCAGCAGCAAATGTCCAGATGTGGTGTCTTGGGGACTTTCCATGAGTGAGAATTACACCATCCACATAATAGGTGCTTACGTTTGTATTGTTAGCTTGACTATTATACTCTCCAAAAGCATCTGGAGTCCCCACCTGGTAGGCTCTGATTCTGCCACACACCTTAGAATATCCAACACCACCCAGAGGGAATGTATCTGAAGAACATAGTACTCCTTCAGTAGTGTTTATTATGCATGTGCGGCGTTGGCTAGTAGTATTCAGCTGGAGACCACTAGGACACTGTGTAGAGTTGTCTCTCATGTCCAGTTCAGCCACCCTCATCCACCCTCCAGTGATCTCTCCACATGACCTGGTCATGTCACAGTAGACATTAATGGAGGAGCCATTGGAGGATCTGACATGATACATGCCTGAGAGAGAAGTGGGAGAAACTTGCACAATAGCAACACAAGAAGTGAATACATGTCCAGTTTCAATTAAGACATCCACAAGAATAGCGAGCTCTTGAGTTATGTTATCTCCAGTAGCTTTGGCAATAGTCTGATTAACAAAGCTGTGCTGGATGGATATGCTGTTAGTAATGTTTTCCAACTGGTTGCTCACCTCATTATCAAAACTCTGTAGCTGCACAGCTAGCCTGCTGACATTAGCACTGAGTCTATTATTTACTTTATCAATAGTGCTCTTTAACACTTGAACACTTGCAGTCAGTTCTGAGATGTTGACAGAGTTGGGCATGTTAGTCTCCTTGATGGGTGAGGTTGACTGGAGTAGAGCTACCTCAGCACTGAGCTTGGAAATCTGCACAAATGCAACAATAATAGCTATACCTGCTGCAATAGAGAGAGCCAAAGTTACTAGCAAAGCTATTAGGGAGATCAGCATAATTCCACACTTTTTGGTCTTTGGAAGATCGTTTATTGTGCTGACTTTATCATTGGAACTCAAGGCTGAAATCTGCTGTATTTTAGTTGGTAATCCTTCTTGAATGTTGGCTCTGTTAGCTGCTGATCTGTCCAGTATAGAGTACATAGGAGCTGAATTATCATCGTCTGCAGAGACTTTGACATTTTCTGACATTTCATTATTGGAATAAACATTCTCTTCATAATTGCCATTTTCTGTAATGGTCTTCTCTGGAGTAGCTCTGGATATCTTAGTCTTGTCAACTACACCATACATAGGAGAATCATGTACTAGAGGTTTCAGAGGGATCTGTGGAGCAGAGCGGTTCTTTTTCTTGGTCATGTCCACCACAGCATATGTGAGGTCACAATCTCCAGCTACATCACTACTCATCTTCAAATACTATAGAGCCAAGATAGAAATGTGTAGCTACTTAGCATATTTTAGTAATCAATGTCAGACTGAAATCAGGATGATTTCCCGAGACATTTATCATGTATCAACAAAACCACAAAAGGATTTCCTGGTACTGACCCTTATCAATTTATCAATTAAGAATGCCTTTATGAAAGCTTAGAATTCCTTGGATTCTGAGGGAAAAGCCAATGGTAATATAATTGCAGGAGGCATGTGTCTAGTAGCAGAATCAACCCTCATCTACTTACTAGCTATTATATATCCAGTAAAGGTAAGGATCATTTTTAAATCCTTCACATTATTTTTGAGCCCATTTATATAGTTCATTGGCAAGCACTCGGTAAAACGTTGGATGATGCTTGTCCATAAAAATATTAAGATTTAAAATGTTCAGGAAATGTTCATCCTAGTTGCAAAAAAGGAGGAAGAGAACTGGCCAGCAGATTCAAAGATCAAGGAAAGTGAACTAGCTGTATAGAGTTATGTAACCTTGCATTAGTTGGGCACCATATATAAAGAACACAAAAACAACAAATAAAAATATTGGATTGATGGGCTATAAAAGGAATGATATAAACTATAATAATTATCGATGTAGCCCACAACCAGCTAGCTCTCCCATTAGACTTCTTTAATGAGTATATGGTATTAAATGATAAAACAGTCGAAATTAATCATAATAAAGGTTCACATCTAACAGGTTGTAGTGTAGATGGAGAGTCTTGCTTATTTCTTTATTTTATATTATTTTTAACAATAAAAAAGATGACGGAGAGGGGGAGAGGAAATGGGAAAAATTGCAGCAGCTCTTCATTCAGATGGCGACTACCCCAAAGCAGGGGCGTGTACAAACACAAGACAATTTTATTTTATACTTCATTTCTTTCTGATAATTACATGCACTAGATCACCACACACATGCACACAAACACACACATACAAACTCTCACACACACACCACATACACTCATATATATACACTGATGTGGATTACAAAGGGAAACACATATACACAAATACACACAAATCACAGTATACAAACACACATACATACACACAAACATGTACACACACAAATACACTGAAAAATTATGTATGTTATGACAATAACACCTCGTTAATTTCATATTTTGACTAATTAATTATGCACATGCGAGGCAGGGGTAAAAGTGATTCCTTATCACTGACCACTTTCTCTGTCAGACCAGAGTACAACATCTTTGCTAGAATCTTATCATTGCTTTGAGCTTGCCTGGCTGGTTTTGTACTACTATGTTCAAAGCTTGCTATGTAGTGCAGAAAAATTTATAGTGTTTTATATAGAATTCTATATTCTAATGAGAGTGAGAAAAATGTTTGTGCCTGAAAAGGGATAAAAAATAATTTGATGAAACAAACAAACATACAAACAAAAACACCATCTATAGGAGGAGGGGGAATTTCTGCTGCATGATTAATAATCACCACCCCCCTCCCCCCCTCCAAAACAATTGAGGTTTGAGGTTCTAGTGGTTGATCTACAAGACACAATATAAGTTTACTCCAATAAATCATTATTAGGATTAGATATATGAGGTTAAATGAGAAAAAGAAGTCTTATTGAATCTACTTTTATTTCTTATGATGTAGGTCAAACATGTTGACAAAGGCTGCATGAGAGTCTAAGTTTAAGTACACCAATCAGAATTGGTTTAGTCATGGAGAAGTTACCCCCCCCCCCACCAAAAAACACTGGAGAGCATCTGGATTGTCTAGAATATCCATGTAGAACTACTTGTCCTAAAGACACAATAATGGAAAATAATATGGCCCTAATGAAAATATTGAGGTTCAGCTCAGACTGTCAACAACGAAGGTCAAGAGATTTTTTTAGGGGAAGAAAGTAACCAATATCCTAGAGTCAGCTTGCTCTCCATGGGGGGAAGGGCATGGAAATGACTGCAGAGTGTGATTGACTCATTTCCACATTATAACTCCCACCACCCATCATTTCACAAATCTGAATTTTCTCTCCCACCCCATTGCACAGAATCCTGAAGGCAACACAGAGATGATTCTCACCTTGAACTACCACTGCACACTAGATGGTGTTGAATGCGTGCTGTACAGAGTTCGAGGAGACTCATTGGAAACACTTTGGAATTGTGTAAGTAAAACAACTGCCTACAGAATGGAACTTGAATCAGCTGGTAATTCCATCCCAAATACAAGGTAAGAAAGCCGGCTATGCATGAGCCTGAGAAGCAATAGTTGTAATAATATAATACTCTGAACAATTTGTTTTCTGTAAGATTGAGCCCTGTCCTCAGAACCCACCACATATAATGGAGTAGAGCACTGGCCCCTACTTGCTGTTTAGCTAGACCACAAATAATAAAAGTAAGTCCCAAGAAACAACTTTAGAGGAAAGGGGGAAGGGAAAATTTATATCATGGGGAAATCCCCCAACCACTATGGAGCCCGATAAATAACAGTGTATGCACTAGTGCATCACCCAAAAATATTACCCTCTTGTGATATCAATTCTGTAAGACTTGTAGATTATTGACTTCACATACTACATCCCAATACAATATTTCTGTTGCATAGCAGACAGGAGACATGAGCTACATACACCCCTTGATTTCATTGTTCAAGTGTCTTCCCAGAGCTAAAATACTACCCAACATTTGAGACTTCTACTTTACCCATGCCACTGACAAACTGTCTTTCTAAACACTCAAATAGGAATTTGTCATGGTAATTTCCTGCATAATATATATTACAGGAATATACTCTGTATTTTTTTATATCTCCTTACTGAAGAGTGAACCAACTCAGTGATTGTCCAAGCTAAGAATAGAAGACAACCAGTATTACTACACACCCACTTATCCAATCTGTGTCTATGGTTATCTTAGCGAACTCGCTTCTTTGGTTTTTATAGAAAACATACCAATTATGTTGCATTTGGGACATAAAATCTTATGCTGCACTGCCATGATCTTCATTGTAGAGTCACACACAAGATTTCTTTAACTTAAGGGGTTCATGTTGTTATCATAGTTGCAGCACTCTTCAGTAATGTTTAATTTGACTGCAAGTGAAGAGACTACTGTTCTGAGCTTCTCTCTAGCCTTTATGGCAGCTTCACTGTGTCCCAAACCAAAATTAGGTAAGGTAGGGGAAGTAGAATTGGCAGTCAGAGCTTTTAGATGACTATTACTTAAGAAATGTTTTAGTAGACCATTTCTATTTCCACATTTCTCTCAAATAATGCAGTTACAAACAGAACAAGTGGCCCACCTTCATTACCTATAAGGAACTGCTGTTCTTTCTTTCCTGCTTTATGGACAGTAAAGGGCTCATTCTTCCATTCACTTCTTTGTTGTTGTTTCTTTACTTTTTACTCCCTCAGGGTTCAGCACTACTCTCACACTCTGAATACGACTCCTGCATTTCATGGTTTGAAGCAGGCGCAATCAATTGCATGTTGGGCATCACATGAAAACATTTACTAGTCTAGTCATGTCTGTCCACTTGATTACTTTTATTGTTGAGTCAATTGTTATTAACAAGCAGCTGCAACTTGAGGTTTCAAGAAAGTTTGTCAATTTTAAACTAAAAGTTAAGCTGCCTCACATAGAAGACAATGTGATAATTTCTGTTGATAACCTTTGTGTTGATAACTGCTGGAAAGTGTGATATAATTTCCAAAAGTGAGATATAATTGCCGTGAGTGGCTGTGAGCAGGATAATTTATCCAAAAACAGAATAGTTGGATAATCTGTATAGGTATGCTTAGTAAAGTCTTGAATAAAAGTAGAAACTTGCTCGGTTCACTACAAGCTTACCTGACACAGAACCAGCTTGCCTGCTACAGTACAAGATTACCTAGTACAAGTAGTATGCCAGTAAACTTGTACTATACAAGGCAACTTGTACCTGCTTGCCTGGACCAACTATAATCATAATAATCCTTTCAGTATAAGCTTACCTGACACAGAACCAGCTTGCTTCAAAAATAGATCCTAATTGAGATTAAAATATGTGCATATAAAATGAGCATAAAAGATTCTTGTTTATTAAATGAGATCAATTTTTTAATTATATTTACATAGGTCATTACTTTGCCTATACAGGTCAAACCTTGTTGACAAAGGTCACATGAGATCTATTTTTATTATATTTAAATATGTCAATACTTTGCCTATACAGGTCAAACCTTGTTGACAAAGGTCACATGAGATCTATTTTTTATTATATTTGCATATGTCAATACTTTGTCTATATAGGTCAAACCTTGTTGACAAAGGTCACATGAGAGTTTACATGTAGGGATATCAATCAGAGTTAGTTTAGTCATAGAGATGTCATCCAAAAACAACAAAATAACAGTTTTAAGTGTATTTGAGTTGTTCTAGGATATTGCAGATAGTAACAGCATGAAAAATGAATGGAAAACAATGGCCCTTATCAATACACTTTAGTTCTGCTCAGCCTATCAACAATGAAAGTCAAGAGATGTCTCATCTACTAACAAACTCAACTTTATATAATGGGGATGAACTGACAAATCTCCTCAGCAAATAATATAGTAAATATGTTATTGAAGTTGTTTTCAGCACAGAGTGGTGGGCTTAGAAATGACCCAAGAGAGTTTGACAAGCAAATATCAACTTGTGTTCCCCAACCACTATGATGATCCGCATCTAGTCAAAATGTCGAGAGAATACAATTTGAAGTTGATTATTGAGAATATTATTATAATGTTATGTCAACTGAGAGTGCATTGAGAGTAAATAAATATATTTTAATAAGGTAGTATGGATTATTTATTACGATGATGATGATGATGATGATGATGATGATGATGATGATGACGATGAGGATGATTATGATGATGAGGAGGAGGAGGAGGATGATGATGAGGATGAGGATACTGATGATGGTGTATACCACACCCCATACAGGTCACAGTCTTTGCAACATTCATGGTACTAATGTTTCCATGGGAACTACGATGTTTATATGAAGACTCAAAGAGAGCTGAAAAAAGGTATCAGTGGGAGACAGATTAGATTCAATGCATGAAGATCTGATAGAGTAGACAAGTTCATGTGCTCTAAATAGAACTAGATGGTACAGTAGTCCACGGGTACTGCGGACAATCTTAGAATCAACTGTGCATGTTCAAAGTTTGAATATGAAGAGCCCCCCACCAACCTTTACATGGCGAATTTTTAACACTTTTTTAACTTTGTTGTATCCCTGTCAATGATGAACATATAATGGACCAAAATATCTTCACTGTTGTTGAAATATCTGTCCTCTAGTCAATATGATTGGACCTGAGAAATTGTTCAAAAGCATTTTTCCAAGTATGAATTTTCAATTGGATGAACTTACAGCAATTAACTCTTAGTTGGATATTTATAATAAAATAACAATGATCTTAATTTGAAATTTGCTCTTTGGAAATTTTAACTAGATGCTCTAGCCTTCATCAGAATTTAGAAGGTCATTGTAATGTATGTATTAAGTTTGGAATGGTTTACCAGGTAAATCAAGTTCAATCAATAGGTACCATTGCTTTATTGTCTTATGATTTGAAGATTCTGCACTGAGTTGACCTGCCTTAACTTCATCACAACATGTGTGCAATACCATCTAGTGTGTGTTAACTCTCACCATCTAGTGTGTGTATAACTCTGTGTTTCTTTCACGGTTTTATAGAAGGAGAGGGTGTGTGTGTGTGTGAGGGGGGGGGGGGGGGGCAATCAGGGTTTGAGAAGTTATGCTATGAAGGTGGGTGGGGGAACACAAGTTGTTATTTGCCTGTCAAACTCTCTTGGGTCATTTCTAAGCCCACCACTCTCTGCTAAAAACAACTTCAATAACATATTTACTATATTTGCTGGGGAGATTTGTCAGTTCATCCCCCTTGTATAAAGTTGAGTTTGTTAGTAGATGAGAAATCTCTTGACTTTCATTGTTGATAGGCTGAGCAGAACTAAAGTGTTTTCATAAGGCCCTTGTTTTCCATTCATTTTGCATTTGGGCATGCTATTACTATCTGCAATATCCTAGAACAACTCAGATACACTTAAAACTGTATTTCATTGATTTTGGATGACATCTCCATGACTAAACTAACTCTGATTGATGTCCCTACATGTAAACTCTCATGTGACCTTTGTCAACAAGGTTTGACCTGTATAGGCAAAGTATTTAAAAAAATAGATCAGTAGTCTCTTCACTTGCAGTCAAGTTAAGCATTACTGAAAAGTGCTTCAACTATGAATAACAACATGAACTCTTTAAAGAAATCTTGTGTGAGACTTTACAATGGCAGTTATAGCAATGCAGCATAAGATTATATGTCCCAAATGCAACAAAATTGGTATTTTTTATATAAAAACCAAAGAAGCTGGTTTGCTAAGTATGAGTGTAGTAATACTGGTTGCCTTCTATGCATTCTTAGCTTGGACATGACTTGTTTCACTCTTCTATAATGAGATATAAAGTAATATAGAGTATATACATCCCTGTAATATATATTATGCAGGAAGTAATCAGTTACTACTATAACAAATTCCTATTTGATTGTTTAGAAAGTTGGACAGTTTGTCGGTGGCATGGGTAAAGTAGAAGTCTTTAATGTTGGGTAGTATTTTTGCTCTGGTAAGACACTTGAACAATGAAATCAAGGGGTGTATGTAGCTCATGTCTCCTGTCCGCTATGCAACAGAACTATTGTATTGGGGTGTAGTATGTGAAGTTAACAATCTATAAGTCTTACAGAATTGATCAATCACAAGAGCCTAAAAAAATTTGGGTGTTGCACTAGCGCATGTACTGTTATTTATCGGGCTCTATACAGAGTGAGGGAGGATTTCCCCTGTGATATAAATTTCCCCTTCCCCCCTTCCTCTAAAGTTTTTTCTTGTGACTTACTTTTTTAATTTGTGGTCTAGCTAAACAACAAGTAGGGGGCAGTGCTCTACTTCATTATATGTGGTGGGTTCTGAGGACAGGGCTCAATCTTACAGAAAACAAATTGTTCAGAGTATATATTCTTCCAACTATTACTTCTCAGGTTCAGCTTTCAGGCTTTCTTTTCTTGTATTTGGGATGGAATTATCAAGTTCCATTCTGTAGGCAGTTGTTTTACTTACACAATTCCAAAGTGTTTCCAATGAGCCTCCTCGAACTCTTTACAGCATGTGTTCAACACCATCTAGTGTGCAGTGGTAGTTCAAGGTGAGAATCATCTCTGTGTTGTCTTCAGGATTCTGTGTAATGGGGTGAGAGAGAAAATTCAGAGTTGTGAAATTATGGGAGGTGGGAGTTATAATGTGGAAATGTGTCCGCAGTCATTTCCATGCCCCTCCTCCCATTGAGAGCAACCTGACTCTAGATATTGGTTACTTTCTTCCTCTAAAAAAATCGCTTAACCTTCGTTGTTTACAGTCTAAGCTGAACCTCAATATTTTCATTAGGGCCATATTATTTTCCATTATTGTGTCTTTAGGGCAATTAGTTCTACATGGATATTCTAGACAATCCAGATGCTCTTCAGCATTGTTTTTTTTTGGTAACTTCTCCATGACTAAACCAATTCTGATTGGTGCACTTAAACTTAGACTCTCATGCGGCCTTTGTCAACAGGTTTGACTTACATCATTAAGAAATATAAGTAGATTCAATAAGACTTCTTTTTCTCATTTAACCTCATATATCTACATAATAATATTTAATCCTAATAATGATTTCTTGGAGTAAACTTATATTGTGTCTTGTAGATCAACCACTAGAACCTCAAACCTCAATTGTTTTGGAGGGGGGGGGGGGGGGGGGGGGGGGGGGGTGATTATTAACTATGTAGCAGAAATTCCCCCTCTTTCCCTAGATGGTGTTTTTGTTTGTATGTTTAATTTATATGTGTTGAAAACCTTTAAGATTTCATCAAATGGTATATGACTTATTTTTGCTCCCTTTTCAGGCACAAATATTTTTCTCGCTCACATTAGAATATAGAATTCTATATAAACCCTGTCAATTTAGCTGCACTACATAGCAAGGTTTGAACATGGAAGTACACAAAACCAGCCAGGCAAGCTCAAAGCAAAAACATGCATACTTTTTCTGTGTATTTGATTTGTGTACATGTTTCTATGTGTATGTGTATGTGTTTGTATACTGTGACTTGTGTACATATATCTTTATTTTTGTGTATATATATTAATCTGTTATTCTATGTACTCTGTGTCAGTGCATATATATATGAGTGTATGTGGTGTGTGTGAGAGAGTTTGTGTGTGTGTGTGTGCATGTGTGTGGTGATCTAGTGCATGTAATTATCAGATAGAAATGAAGTTTAAAATTGTCTTGTGTTTGTACACGCCCCCCTGCTTTGTGGTAGTCGCCATCTGAATGGAGAGCTGCTGCAATTTTTCCCATTTCCTCTCCCCCTCTCCTTCATTTTTTTGATAGTTAAAAATAATATAAAATAAAGAAATAAGCAAGACTGTCCATCTACACTACAACCTTTTAGATGTGAACCTTTATTATGATTAATTTCGAATATTTTTTCATTAAATACCATGTACTCATTAAAGAAGTTTAATGATTACTAAAGGGTGAGCTAACTGGCTGTTGTCTGTATGAATATCATTACTTTTATAGCCCATCAATCCAATAGTTGGTTGTTGCTTTTGTGTTCTCTATATATGGTGCCCAACTAATGCAAGGTTGCACAACTTTATACAGCCAGTTCTCTTTCCTTGATCTTTAAATCTGCCGGCCAGTTCTCTCCATCATTTTTTGCAACTAAGATGAACATTTCCTTGTTTACATGAACATTTTAAATGTTATGGGTGAACTTATGTGCATATATATAGAGAGTACAGATACAGAGATCTGTGACAACTCTCATCCAATGTTTTACCGAGTGCTTACTTTGCTTGCCAATGAACTACATAAATGGGTTAAAAACAATGTGAAGGATTTAAGAATGATCCATACCTTTACTGGATACATAATAGCTGGCAAGTAGATGAGCGTTGATTCTGCTATTAGACACGTGCTATTTGCAATTATATTATCATTAGTTATTGTATAGTGGCTTTTCCCTCAGACTCCATGGAATTCTAAGCTTTCATAAAGGCATTCTTAATTGATAAATTGATAAAAGTCAGCAATAGGAAATCCCTTTGTGGTTTTGTTGATACACGATAAAAGTCTCAGGAAACCATCCTGAATTCAGTCTGACATTGATTACTTAAGTGCTGCTAAGTAATTACACATTTCTTTGGCTCTATAGTTTTTGAAGATGAGTGGTGATGTAGCTGGAGATTGTGACTTCACATATGCTGTGGTGGACAAGACTAAGAAAAACAACCGCTCTGCTCCACAGATCCCTCTGAAACCACTAGTACATGATTCTCCTATGTATGCTGTAGTTGTGACAAGACTAAGATATCCAGAGCTACTCCAGAGAAAACCATTACAGAAAATGATGATGTTCCCAATTATGAAGAGAATCTTTATTCTAATACTGAAGTGTCAGAAAATGTCAAAGACTCTGTGGTGTATGATGATAATTCAGATCCTATGTTCTCTATGCTTGACAGATCAGCAGCTAACAGAGCCAACATTCAAGAAGGATTACCTGCTAAAGTACAGCAGATTTCTGCCTTGAGTTCCAATGATAAAGTCAGCACAATAAACGATCTTCCAAAGACAAAAAAGTGTGGAATTATGCTCATCTCCCTAATAGCTTTGCTAGTAACTTTGGCTCTCTCTATTGCAGCAGGTATAGCTATTATTGTTGCATTTGTGCAGATTTCCAAGCTCAGTGCTGAGGTAGCTCTACTCCAGTCAACCTCACCTAGCAATAATAGACTCCATGCTAATGTGAGCAGGCTAGCTGTGCAGCTACACAGTTTTGATAATGAGGTGAGCAACCAGTTGGAAAACATTACTAACAGCATATCCTTCCAGCGCAGCTTTGTTAATCAGATTATTGCCAAAGCTACTGGAGATAATAACATAACTCAAGAGGCTCTTCTTGTGGATGCCTTAAATGAAACTGGACGTACATTCACTTCTTGTGCTGCTATTGTGCAAGTTTCTCCCTCTTCTCCCTCAGGCATGTATCATGTCAGATCCTCCAATGGCTCCTCTATTAATGTCTACTGTGACATGACCTGGTCATGTGGAGAGATTACTGGCGGGTTGATGTGGGTGGCTGAACTGGACATGAGAGACAACTCTACCCAGTGTCCTAGTGGTCTCCAGCCGAATACTACTAGCCAATGGCACACATGCATAATAAACACTACTGAAGAAGGACTATGTTCTTCAGATACATTCCCTCTGGGTGGTGTTGGATATTCTAAGGTGTGTGGCATAATCAGAGCCTACAAGGTGGGAACTCCTGATGCTTTTGGAATTTTTAATAGTCAAGCTAACAATAATACAAATGTAAACACCTCTTATGTGGATGGTGTAATTCTTACTCATGGAAAGTCCCCAAGACACGACATCTGGACATTTGCTGCTGCTAATAATGATCGTAGCAATAGTAAATACAACTGTCCCTGCATCAACACTTCGATATCAAGTACTGGCCCTCTTATTCCACCATTTGTGGGGAATGATTATTTCTGTGATACAGCTGCTTCAAACAGCTCTGTTCATAGTTTCTATGCAGATAACCCTCTCTGGGATGGAGATGGTTGTAATAATAATAACATGTGCTGCACCTTTAACACTCCTCCATGGTTCTACAAGCAGCTGCCACTGACTACTGATGATATAGAGATGAGGGTGTGTCGGAATGAGTTAAGACCTAATGAAGACATTGCCATTGAAGTGGTAGAGATTTATGTTCAGTTGTGTTGTAACTTGTACATTAAATTAGAAACTGAAACATCGATTATTTGATCACACAACTTGTTGTATTATATGCTGATAGAAAATTAAGACATGAATAATATAAAACCTATATAGCAACACATGCTCAGCACCACTCTCACATGTGATTAATATAATCATAGAGTGCAGGACAGGTGTTTGACATGTCTATAATCTTGAACGAAGTAGTATATCTATGTAATTAATAAACAACATACTTGCTATTGAGGCAAACATTGTGTTGAACTGGACAAGTGCATGCAAAAATTATGGAAACCACCTCCATATATAATGTGGCTGGCCATGCTTCAGAGCTAAGGTCTGGAAGTGTTCAAAGGTTTATCAAGTTTACATTTCTTATCACTTGATCAGGTTTGCTAGGGTCTAAGATTATCCTTGACTTTTCCACAAGGAAAAGATGAAAGGAAGATGACAAAAATATGTAAGAAAGCTATAGAGATTTTATACAGCAGATCTATAGGAAATGAAGGCACACGTTATGGCATTATAATGAAAGAAGCAATATACTGCAGGAGTACATCACTCACCAAGAATAAAGTGGGCATTCAAACTTAATTGTGGAATAGTGCAGTTTGTAGCTAAGGGGGAAATATGGAAATCTTGTAATGTAGCTACAGGACTATTATAGGTGTTCCTTATCCATGTACGAGCATTTATCCCAATATCACACAAACTTATTGGAAGCTGTTCAGAACATAATTATGAGTTTGGGAAGTTGAAGAACTTGTGTTGAATTTGGTTCCTTCATCACAGTGACCGAACTGTAGAAGCAACAGCTGTTCTATGCTCATATTGCATTTGATTTAGCTACCACCTTTAAAGTGAAATATGCTTACTGGAAATGAGTGGACACTCACCTCTAACTAATACAAGTTCGGAATCTAAAAGGAACACATTATTTCTCTTATCACAATCCAAACATTATACTATGACAATAATAAAGTATGTTCCATCCAATCTATGAATCTGCCCAATCTATAGATTGTGTTGCACAATCTATGAATGCAATTTATTGCCTGCCAGTCAATACACTTCAAAACATGGTAGCATCTAAACACCCTTTGCAACAGAGAAACAGAGAAAGTGATGATTGCAACTGAGGGTGTAATGATGTAGAAAAAAGTAATACTTAGAAAAAGTTCCGCATGGACTTGGCAGATAAAGAACTAAGTGACATGGCAAGTGTAGCTAGAGCAAAAAAAGATATTTGAAGTATATTGCTCTGTCAAAAAAGATATAATGCACAGTTTGTAATACCATGAACACTCGCACAACTGCTATAGTTCCCAAATGTAGAGAAACTTCTCACAAACAGCTCTCCTCCCTTCTTCTCTTTTCATGGGAGTAGCGTGGGCTTTGTAAATTCCTGTCGACTATCCCATATTGTGTGGTGGGTTTGGATATTTGGCTTGCACACTCGCTCAGTATAACTAGTCGATAATAAGTACTGGTCAATATGTTACATCCAATCTATGAATCTGTTGCAAAGGGTGTTAATATGCTACCATGCTTTGAAGTGTATTGATTGGCAGGCAATAGATTTAGCCACTTTATTAATCATATCAGGAGACTGCATTGAAGGATTGGAATTATATACATGCCTTCTGCACACATAGAAGAAAAATCTGCCTTGTTAACTACTGGACTAATTGGAAAAAATCGTAAGTTTTCTGTATAGTATATAATAATATTATAAACGACATAATTTAGTTAGGGTCATCAAACTATTGTAGAGCTAGCATTATAAAAACATGACTGTGCCTTATAATTCTCACATTCTGCTCATTAGGAGATAAGAAATCCAATCTTCTTGAGTTGCAGCTTTGAACCCAATAGCAAATAAAGTCACTTACCTTGCCTATCTCTATTCAGCTATAGTTGTACATATTCATATATAATTAGACTAAGTTGAGTTTTGGCAGCTGCCATGGTTTGAACTGCAAACACAGGTGCCTCATGTGCAGCTCTCTCATCCAAAGGTTTGATCTACATTATGCTCTAAATAGCTTTTGCTACTGAGCTCATTAAAAAAAAAAAAGAGTTATAGAGTAATCCCATCCCCTTATCCTCGTGCCTTTTGTGACCTTTTTGAGTTTGACCTGTAGGCAATGATGTCTAGTGCCAAGAAGAGGAATTACTTAACTCTTAAGAAAAGGTTGAGGTTATGAAGACCTTTGAGAAGAATCCTCGAATGAAGAGGCATAATCTTTCCCAAATGTTTTATTGTGGTAAGACCCAAATATGCAAGATTATTAAGAATAAGGACACCATTTTGTCATGTAGGAGGCAAACATGTCAAAAACTACACTTTGTGATTGTAAAGTGGCTCGTATTTCAGAGTATAAAGAAGTTAACAAGGTATGAGAGGTAGTCTCTTGCCTGTTCTAAGAATGTTAGTTAACAAGGCATTATATGGCATTATATGAGTGGTAGTCTCTTGCCCGTTTAAGAATGTTTATCCCGGGGAATCACAGATTGCAGAGAAAGAAAGACACATAGCTACTACTCTCGGAAAGACAGGGTTCTTGGTTGGCTTGACAAATGTAAAAACCACTATAACATCAGACAATTTACAGTATTTTGTTAATCTGGTGATGTGGAGGGGGTAACAGTCGATTCTTGTAAAGAAAGGCTACCAGAAATTCTGCAAGGATATAAGAAAGAGGATGTCATGAATCTAGATGAGACTGGTTCTTCTTGTCAGGCTCTATCTAATCACGGGGCAATGGTGCAAAGGGGTGTGAAGAAAAGTAAACAAAGGGTATATAACAGGAACCTTGATTGTTACTGCCACAGGGAAGAAAGAGAAACCAGTGGTCATTGGGAAATATGAGAATCCACAGTGCTTTAAAAGATTTGATGAAAGCCTTTTGCCAGCGAAAGGTTTGGATGAATGGTGAAATCATGTAATCGGTTGTGACAAAACTGAATCATTATTTTGCAAGAACTAAATGCTTTTGATGGATAATGCCGGATGTCATCAGGAAGACTTGAAGAGGTCGTCTTCTGCCAGCTAACACTGGGTTGTTAATCTGATTATTGCCAAAGCTACTGGGGTTAATAACAACATAACTCAATTAGCTCTTCTTGTGGATGGAATGCAACTTAAAAAGGACTTGAACCTCTGAAATGAACTCAAGGAGGACTTCAACCCTGAAGCCAAGTTAAGGGGGACTGAAGCCCTAGAGATACTTAAATGTGTATATAGCAGTATTATATGTGGCAATTACTTTATGCTACTCATCCTTCTCATCAAGATAGCAGCCCAGCATTTAGGCAGAGCAGACGTGTCAAGGTCCAGATGTTTCTTCAGATGCTACATACACATGATAATCTAAAATAACAACAAAAAAACCAAAAAAACTGGAGTTTAATTAAATCATGTGTAGTTGTAACTATCAAGAGCTAATTGCAGGGTCAGGGGTATAATCAAATTTCCAGACCTTTAAATTCCCCCTAGGTATGTTTAAGAGCTTAGAGTTCTCCTTAAGTTGGTTTCAGAATTTCAAGTCCACTTAAATTTGTTTCTTAATCATCTTAAAGTATTTTTTATAGCATTAAGTTTACCCTAAGTTAGTTTCAGAGATTCAAGTGGACCTTATTCGATAGTAAGGCACACTACATGTCATCATGAAGTTTATTGAATTCAACGTCTCACACAAGCTGTTTTAAGGTGTCATTTGTTCAACCCTTATTCATCACCCCTCCTCCTTTCCTATTGAATGTCTTATATCACGTTTGGGCACTAATGGCTCTACCCACATACAACAACTAAGATGTGTGGCTTGTGGTGCATTATTTCCTTGTCCACTGATAATATAACACAAGGAATTAATTCAAGTTCAAGAATGAAGATCCACAATCTCTAATTATATTTTGTAATTAATATATATATGTCATCAGATAAATATTATACAACAAAGAAATACTGAAACTAACTGGCTTCCTTGGTAAAATCTCAGCATCATAATAAACAGAATATTCTATTTGAGCCATAATTGCCTATAATTACTACAATAGACCTGGATTGAGGACAAAAAACTCATTAGCAATAATGTTGGCAGTTAAGGGAAAAAATTGCACATGCTTCTTTTTGCAGTTCACTTATATAATTCACAATTGCATTCCAAAATAACATAACTTTACTATATATATTATATATAAATATATATTATATATAATGCACATATTCAGTATTCCAAAATCAATTAGTCCAAAAATCATTTCTAATCCTACTTGTAGCATGCAAATATCTGTTTGGTCGTGAAGATTAAAGCTGTTTGCTGAGTCACATGCTATTTCTGAGCTTACCCTCCTCTGCCAGTCCCAAACTTCTGTTTGCATTACTAATTTCCAAGTAACATATTAGCCAACAAAATACTTGATCAGTATTTAGCCGAAAGGAGCACTAGCCCGAAGTGGCCTCATGAAAACGAATTATCTTCTGTGCTAACCATTCATATTCAGTGGCCATGTATGAACACTTAAACACTTATTAGCACCTAATCTATACTGCTGCTTCCTCTTGCCACAAGCATAATGCTTAATGCATTGGAATAGGCCACACCTCAGCCAGTTCAGGCAATCACATTTTGAGGTATCCTATTTTAGCAGCATATAATTTGTGCATATTAGTACCTTTGCTACATATTAGTATCACAAGAGAGCACACAACAGAGAGATCTATTTTTATATACAAAGTTTATAGAGTAAAGTGTACAGGACCTAAGGAGCTCCAAAGTTATAACAACAAGGTTTTATCTATTCATGGTTTATTAATGAGATTGAAAAGTGACATAGCCGTTAATTAATGATATGGCATTTCTCTGGGCTACAACATTGTATAAAGAGAGTGGGTGTGCCGGAGAGTTTGGAGGAATACTCATTGCTTTCCAGAGGTCAGATTATGGAGTGGCAGATTTTGAATTGAATATATGACTATAACAATAAAAAACAACGGATGTTCACTCAATTCACTGATGAAGACTTGATCATGATAAATTACCTTCCCTAAATAGAACTTATATACTAATTTGTTAGATATTCTTCATGTGCTTCTGACAGTGATGATATTTGCATCCCTGGAAGAAGAGGATGAAAGGAGTTTGAACTATACCCAACTACAATAATAGCAAGGAACTTGGTAACTGATTGCAGCTAACTCTATATATGGTATTTAGAAAGAAAACCACAATGACTCAGCAAAGCCTTACCAAATCAGAAGCAATAGGTTGGCTTCTTTTCACTGCACAAGCTTGTTTAAATAGAAGTAGTGACTTCTATTTGAGTGAATACTGTACATATATAAGTCATGGTGGCAAACTGAACCCTCAGAGACATGTGTGCTCAGAACCTCCTCCAGTTTGCCTGCACGATAAGTGTTGTGCATATTAAAAAGGAAGTGGTCATAATAGTGACTCACCACAACAATGCCTGGATTGGTATTTGCCACTTTTCTTCATTTCCTGGCCAAGACCCGTGCTAATTGTGAATGTGGCATGGCGTGGCCATAAAGCTTTTCCTGAACACATATACTGATATTGATATAGTGTGTGTACTTCCAGGGTAGTGATCGAAAGGAACAGCACTTTGCTTGGGTGAGCGTGCAGGTCAAATTGCACCAGAGCCATGGAGTTATATTATATTCTACTGTGCACCTGCACTTGCTTAGGGGTCTCTAGACACCCTTGTGTGTGTGGAAAAGTCAAGGATAATCTTATACCCTAGCAAACCTGATCAAGTGATAAGAAATGTAAACTTGATAAACCTTTGAACACTTCCAGACCTTAGCTCTGAAACATGGCCAGCCACATATATATGGAGGTGGTTTCAATAATGTTTGCATGCACTTGTCCAGTTCAACATAATGTTTGCCTCATGTTGTTTATTAATTATGTAGATATCACTTAGCCTTCGTTCAAGACTATAACCATGTCAAACACCTGTCCTGCACTCTATGATTATATTAATGACATGTGAGAGGTGGTGGTAAGCATGTGTTGCTATTTATTGTACAAAGATTTTATATGGTGAATGACAGTCACATAACTATAATCATGCAAGTTTTAAGATCTCAGCTTTATTCACTTGTTTTAATTTCCCATCAGCAAATTATACTACAAGTATGGGTGATCAAATAATCGATGTTTCAGTTTCTAATTTAATCTACAAATTTGTATAGTTACAATTAAGTGTGTGAGACACACACTACTGAACATAAATCTCTACCACTTCAATGGCAATGTCTTCATTAGACCTTTTCTCATCATGACACACCCTCATCTCTATATCATCAGTGGTGGGCAGTGGCAGCTGCTTGTAGAACCATGGAGGAGTGTTAAAGGTGCAGCACATGTTATTATTATTACAACCATCTCCATCCCAGAGAGGGTTATCTGCATAGAAAGTTTCAGTAGAGCCACTTGAAGCAGCTGTATCACAGAAATAATCACCCCCCACAAAATGGGGGAATAAGGCCAGTATTTGGTGTCGAAGTGTTGATGCAGGGACAGTTGTAGTATTTATAGTTACCATCATTATTAGCCACAAATGTCCAGATGTGGTGTCTTGGGGACTTTCCATGAGTGAGAATTACACCATCCACATAATAGGTGCTTACGTTTGTATTGTTAGGTTGACTATTATACTTTCCAAAAGAATCTGGAGATCCCACCTGGTAGGCTCTGATTCTGCCACACACCTTAGAATATCCAACACCACCCAGAGGGAATGTATCTGAAGAACATGGTCCTCCTTCAGTAGTGTTTATTATGCACGTACGGCGTGGGCTAGTCCTCAGCTGGAGACCACTAGGACACCGGGTAGAGTTGTCTCTCATGTCCATTTCAGCCACTCTCATCCACCCTCCAGTAATCTCTCCACATGACCTGGTCATGTCACAGTAGACATTAATAGAGGAGCCATTGGAGGATCTGACATGATACATGCCTGAGGGAGAAGTGGGAGAAACTTGCACAATAGTAGCACAAGAAGTGAATACATGTCCAGTTTCATTTAAGACATCCACAAGAAGAGCCACTTGAGTTATGTTATTATCTCCAGTAGCTTTGGCAATAATCTGATTAACAAAGCTGCACTGGATGGATATGCTGTTAGTAATGTTTTTCAACCGGTTGCTCACCTCATTATCAAAACTCTGTAGCTGCACAGCTAGCCTGCTGACATTAGCACTGAGTCTATTATTTACTTTATCAATAGTGCTCTTTAACACTTGAACACTTGCAGTCAGTTCTGAGATGTTGACAGAGTTGGGCATGTTTGTCTCCATGATGGGTGAGGTTGACTGGAGTAGGGCTACCTCAGCACTGAGCTTGGAAATCTGCACAAATGCAGCTATACCTGCTGCAATAGAGAGAGCAAAACTTACTAGCAAAGCAATTAGGGAGATGAGCATAATTCCACACTTTTTTGTCTTTAGAAGATCGTTTATTGTGCTGACTTTAACATTGGAACTCAAGGCTGAAATCTGCTGTATTTTAGCTGTTAATCCTTCTTGAATGTTGGCTCTGTTAGCTGCTGATCTGTCCAGCATTGAGAACATAGGAGCTGAATTATCATCGTACACAGCAGCGTCTTTGACATTTTCTGACACTTCAGTATTAGAATAAACATTGTCTTCATATTTGGGAACATCATCATCTTCTGTAATGGTCTTCTCTGGAGTAGCTCTGGATATCTTAGTCTTGTCAACTACAGCATACATAGGAGAATCATGTACTAGAGGTTTCAGGGGGATCTGTGGAGCAAAGCGGTTATTTTTCTTAGTTTTGTCCACCACAGCATATGTGAGGTCACAATCTCCAGCTACATCACCACTCATCTTCAAACACTATAGAGCCAAAGAAATGTGTAACTACTTAGCAGCACTTTAGTTTATCAATGTCAGACTGAATTCAGGATGGTTTCCTGAGGCTTTTATAGTGTATTAACAAAACCACAAAGGGATTTCCTATTGTTGACATTTATCAATTTATCAATTAAGAATGCCTTTATGAAAGATTAGAGTCCGAGGGAGTCTGAGGGAAAAGCCACTATACAATAACTAATGATAATATAATTGCAAATAGCACGTGTCTAATAGCAGAATCAACGCTCATCTACTTGCCAGCTATTATGTATCCAGTAAAGGTATGGATCATTCTTAAATCCTTCACATTTTTTTGAACCCATTTATGTAGTTCATTGGCAAGCAAAGTAAGCACTCGGTAAAACGTTGGATAAGGGTTGTCACAGATCTCTGCATCTGTGCTCTATATGTATATGCACATAAGTTCACCCATAACAGTTCATGTAAACAAGGAAATGTTCATCTTAGTTGCAAAAAAATGATGGAGAGAACTGGCCGGCAGATTTAATGATCAAGAAAAGAGAACTGACTGTATAAAGTTGTGCAACCTTGCATTAGTTGGGCACCATATATAGAGAAATATAAAAGGAATGATATTCATACAGACAACAGCCAGTTAGCTCACCCTTTAGTAATCTTTAATGAGTACATGGTATTTAATAACAAAATATTCGAAATTAATCATAATAAATGTTCATATCTAACAGGTTGTAGTGTAGATGGACAGTCTTGCTTATTTCTTTATTTTATATTATTTTTAACAATCAAAAAAATGAAGGAGAGGGGGAGAGGAAATGGAAAAAATTGCAGCAGCTCTTCATTCAGGTGGCGACTACCCCAAAGTAGGGGGGCGTGTACAAACACAAGACAATTTTAAACTTCATTTCTATCTGATAATTACATGCACTCGCTCACCACACACATGCACACACACACACTCAAACTCTCTCACACACAACACATACACTCATATATATACACACTGACACAGAGTACATAGAATAACAGATTAATATATATACAAACAAATAAAGATATACGTACACAAGTCACGGTATACAAACACATACACATACACATAGAAACATGAACACACAAATCAAATACACATTAAAGGTTTTCAACACATACAAACAAACATACAAACAAAAACACCATCTAGGGGTGGAGGGGGAATTTCTGCTACATGATTAATAATCACCTTCCAAATAATTGAGGTTTGAGGTTCTAGTGGTTGATCTACAAAACACAATAATTATAAGTTTACTTCAAGAAATCATTATTAGGATTAAGTAGGTTAAATGAGAAAAAGAAGTCTTATTGAATCTACATTTATTTCTTATGATGTAGGTCAAACCTGTTGACAAAGGCCGCATGAGAGTCTAAGTTTAAATACACCAATCAGAATTGGTTTAGTCATGGAGAAGTTACCAAAAAACAACAACGCTGAAGAGCATCTGGATTGTCTAGAATATCCATGTAGAACTACTTGTCCTAAAGATACAATAATGGAAAATAATATGGCCCTAATGAAAATATTGAGGTTCAGCTCAGACTGTCAACAACGAAGGTCAAGAGATTTTTTTAGGGGAAGAAAGTAACCAATATCCTAGAGTCAGCTTGCTCTCCATGGGGGGAAGGGCATGGAAATGACTGCAGAGTGTGATTGACTCATTTCCACATTATAACTCCCACCACCCATCATTTCACAAATCTGAATTTTCTCTCCCACCCCATTGCACAGAATCCTGAAGGCAACACAGAGATGATTCTCACCTTGAACTACCACTGCACACTAGATGGTGTTGAATGCGTGCTGTACAGAGTTCGAGGAGACTCATTGGAAACACTTTGGAATTGTGTAATTAAAACAACTGCCTACAGAATGGAACTTGAATCAGCTGGTAATTCCATCCCAAATACAAGAAAAGAAAGCCTGAAAGCTGAACCTGAGAAGTAAGAATATATACTCTGAACAATTTGTTTTCTGTAAGATTGAGCCCTGTCCTCAGAACCCACCACATGAAGTAGAGCAATGCCCCCTACTTGCTGTTTAGCTAGAACACAAATTAAAAAAGTAAGTCACAAGAAAAAACTTTAGAGGAAGGGGGGGAAGGGGAAATTTATATCACGGGGGAAATCCCCCCTCACTCTGTATGGAGCCCGATAAATAACAGTGCATGCACTAGTGCATCACCAAATTTTTTTTAGGTTCTTGTGATTGATCAATTCTGTAAGACTTGTAGATTGTTGACTTCACATACTACACCCCAATACAATAGTTCTGTTGCATAGCAGACAGGAGACATGAGCTACATATACTCCTTGATTGGAGTTAATTTCATTGTTCAAGTGTCTTCGCAGAGCAAAAATACTACCCAACATTAGAGAATTCTACTTTATCCATGCCACCGACAAACTGTCCAACTTTCTAAACAGAATTTGTCGTAGTTGTAACTGATTACTTCATGTATAATATATATTACAGGTATGTATATACTCTCTATTATTTTTATATCTCATTACAGAAGAGTGAAACAAGTCAGTGACTGTCCAAGCTAAGAATGCATAGAAGGCAACTAGTATTACTACATTCATACTTAGCCAATCTGTGTCTATGGTTATCTTAGTAAACTAACTTTTATATAATTGTGTTGCATTTGGAACATATATGCTATAACTACCATGATCTTCATTGTAGAGTCTCACATAAGATTTCTTTAACTTAAGAAGTTCATGTTGTTATTCATAGTTGAAGCATTTTTCAGTAATGCTTAACTTAATTGGAGGCTACTGTTCTGAACTTGCTGTTGTAGGATATATGCTTCTCTCTAGCCTTTATGGCAGCTTCACTGTGTCCCAAACCAAATTTAGAGGAAGTGGAATTGGCAGTCGGAGATTTTTGATGACTATTAATTAAGAAATGTTTTAGTACATCATTTCTACCTCCCTCAAAAATGCGTTACAAACAGAACAAGTGGCACTCTCCCCACCTTCATTACCTATAAGGAACTGCTGTTCTTTCTTTCCTGCTTTATGGACAGTAAAGGGCTCATTCTTCCATTCACTTCTTTGTTGTTGTTTCTTTACTGTTTGCTGCCTCAGGGTTCAGTGCGCTTTCACACTGTGAATAAAGACTCCTGCATTCCATGTTCAAAGCAGCTACAATCAATTGCATGGTGGGCATCGCGTGAAAACATTTACTAGTCTAGTCATGTGCTGTACACTTGATTACTATTATTGTTGCAGCTGCAACTTGAGGTTTCAAGAAAGTGTGACAATTGCTGTTAATAACTGATGTAAAGTGAGATATAATTGCCAAAAGTGGGATGTAATTGCCGGAGTGGCTGTGAGCAGCACAATTTCTCCAAAAATAGGATAGTATAGGTATGCTTAGTAAAGTCTTGAATAAAAGTAGAAACTCACTACAAGCTACCTGGTGCATGTAATACGCCAATAACAATGTACTATAAAAGGCAACCTTTACATACTTGCCTGGGCCAACTACAATCCTTTCAGTATAAGCTTACCTGACACAGAACCAGCTTGCTTCAAAAATAGATCATAATTGAGATTAAAATATGTGCATATAAAATGAGCATAAAAGATTCTTGTTGATTAAGTGAGATCTATTTTTTATTATATTTACATAGGTCAATACTTTGCCTATATAGATCAAACATTGTTGACAAAGGTCACATGAGAGTTTGCATGTAGGGATATCAATCAGAGTTTATTCATAGAGATGTCATCCAAAAACAACAAAAACAGTTTTAAGTGTATCTGAGTTGTTCTAGGATACTGCAGAAAGTAACAGCATGCCCTGTAAAATGAATGGAAAACAAGGACCCTTATGAAAACACTTTAGTTCTGCTCAGCCTATCAACAAGTCATGAGATATACTAACAAACTCAACTTTATACAAGGGGGATGAACTGAAAAATCTCCCCAGCAAATATAGTAAATATGTTAAGTTTTCAGCAGGGCTTAGAAATGACCTAAGAGAGTTTGACAGGCAAATATCAACTTGTGTTCCCCCACCCACTCTCATGCAGCATAACTTTTCATACCCTGATTGCCTCTCCTCCTTCCCCACTCACCCCTTCCTCTCCTTTTATAAAATCCCCAAAGAAACACAGAGTTATACACACACTAGATGGTGAGAGTTAACACACACTAGATGGCCTTGCAAACATGTTGTGATGAGGTTAAAGCAGGTCAACTCAGTGCAGAATCTTCAAATTATAAGCAATGGTGCCTATTGATTGACCTTGAATTAGCTGGTAAATCCATTCCAAACTCAATTACCTTCTAAATTCTGATGAAAGTTAGAGCATCTAGTCGAAATTTCCAAAGAGTAAATTTCCAATTAATTATTGAGAAGATCATTGTAATTTGTTTATAAGATTGTCTGCAGTACCCGTGGACCACTGTGCACCTTCTAGTTGTATATAGAGTACATGGACTAGTCTACTCTATCAGATCTTCATGCATTGAATCTAATCTGTCTCCCACTGAGTCTTCATATAAACACCCATGG